>KB309282.1:3233-29232 GCA_000328365.1 Capitella teleta
TATATATATATATATATATATATATATATATATATATATATATATATATATATATATATATATATATATATATATATATTTATTTATTTATTTATTGTGTCCAGGCTGTACAGCGAATCCCTAATTTACAATAAACATCACAAAGTACACACGAGTGCATGTAGTAAAACAGTAAGCTTGTTGAACTAGCTGTTTGAACCACTGCTATCATTTCCAGCGTATGTATCAGGTATACGATTCAATTGAGTGGTAAATTAGCAGCTTTTAAGTGGAAGCATGTGATCTGTCGCAGGTATAAAAGCCTCACAACAGACTTCTCTCACTCCACTTCTCAAGCTCAATCGATCGCGCGAGCACTGCGCCGCGACCACCTGCCAGTTCCGCTTGATCGGCGACCAATCAGATCTCCACTAACGGCGTCTCGGCTCCATGGTGAGGAAATAGTGCTGACCCGACCCAAAACAGAGGTCAAAACTATAAGCGAAGCACAACTCAAAGATCATTAACGCTTACATTGAGGAATATAATCAGCTGACTGCTTATAAGAGAACACTTGCTGCTGGAATATTAGAGTACTTTTGTTTACACGTGGTTGAATATCGGATATGCATGGAGAGTGCTGTATTTTGTTGAATATCGAATGGCGAACACAGGGCTGGATTTGCTGCTCAAAATGAACAACAAGTTAGAAGCGTTTCTTAAGAGGAATTTAGATGTGGATTGCGTGGAGAGAATCCGAACGTATGAAGCATGCATCGTTTGTTCAGAGCGTGACGACAAAGCATTCAAGTATGTGGTGCTTAGTGATGAGTGGTTGTACCTGGCTGAGAACCCCCCTAAGAAGCTGGAAGAAACAGTGCACCTGAGGGACATTGTCAGCATTCAACTGGTGGGTTACCTATCCGATCAAGTATTCTCTCCATATGTATGTTCGTATGTTTTATGAACAGTCCGGTTCGTTGTTTATAACTATGCAAATATTGGCAGATTGCGTTCAATCAGATGTAAAATTCACTTCATAACTGACTGACAGAGAAACATAAATGGTTATGCAACTAATTATAGTGTTAAGAACTTAAGATTGTTACTGCTCTCTGTTGCTTATTCACGGTGTGTCGCTACCAATAGTTCACTGTTGGGGCATCGATTGATTTTCCGCTTTCGGGGCAATGGGACAATCGATATTCCCGTTTGAGAGAGCATGGTTTGCTGTTTGCTTTGAATACTAACGCACACATGCAATGCTACAGCAGAATAAAAAGAAGTAGGGTGCTTCACTTTAAGGTGGGCAGGCGAGGGAGGGGTGGGGTATTAGGAATTGCATAATTACTCTATGAATGATGTCCTAATATGTTTAGACAAGGTCCCGAATGAACATTCGAGCTATCATTATGGAGCATGCGAATATAAGTAGGCTTACCTGCATAATCAAAATTTTATTGGTTATGATGGAGGTAGATGGCTTATCTTGCACCGATTAACCCCCTTTGAATCTTGCTCATGCTTGTTACGAAGTGCTGTATCAGATTGCTTTGAAATAAGCATGTAATGTGGATTACGTGGTGCATGCTAGGCTCGCCCTGTATATAGGCTGAAATCCATTTGGATTTATTCCGCTCATTATTTAACTTACAATTAATTACCATCAATATCAATACAATTCTTATGTTATGTCAATAATCAGGAGTGATTATTCACATATGAATAATCTCCTCACAGACATCAGCAAAACAACTTCAGCACTGATTGTAGGCCCAAACCCATAAACCTGACATACATCAATCAGCCACATAAAAGAACCCTTCAATTCCCTTTCGGAAATTTGAACTTCAAATCGTCGCTTGGAAACTCCATTTGCCAGAACTGGTGAGACTAAAACAATCATCCTTTCTTTATGCTGAATTGTAGTGATTTGTGAGCTCTTTATATATTAACCATAACATGCACTTTGGCCTTCTTTCTGTTCGGTAAACTTGTGGTTGGTATTCAAGTTGAGCCAATATACTGTATCAATTGACTATGAATGTACTATGAATGTGTTTCTCGGGGATGGGTCGCCTCTCTTTATGCGTGATCGGAAACATCACGGCCGGAACTAGATAACCTATATACATAACCAATCTATAAATACTGAGAATTTTGAATTGAGACACAGTGAATTAAAAATAATTATAGTTTTCACAAGTATGGCTTAATGTATGGTTACATAATATTGTGTGACCTATAATGGAACAAAAGAGAGGTATTCCCAATGACGTTATCCTAATTTTAATTCTAATAGGATTTTCCCATAATCTTTCATTGACATGATTGACATCGCAATTCGGTGAAATTGAGTTAGCATATCATCACACATGTAATGCATACATGATAGAAAACTTGGTATCTTTAGAAAAAAGTAGGGGTCACCCCGGTCCCGAGTTTCTGCTCTGAGGCCCATATAACGTGTAACCACAATTGCTTGCATTTCGTGCAAATACATGTTTTGTCTTTTTGTTTAATAAGTTGATTAAAGTGATCAGTCAACATAAAATAGCCAGCTTATAGGATTATTCGCACGCCCCATGCCAAATCGGCGGTTAAAAGAATTGTGAATAGAAGAATCCTTAATTCCGTTTAACGGTTGCATAAATACAGCTTACTACGTAGATGTTAGATAGATAGATATATTTATTCGACAAGGGTCAGGAGACATACGAAGTTCATAACTGAACGTAACATATGTATGCCACCAAATGAGTGAGAATTGAATGATTATCATGATGGTAATACAATACAAGAATAATACAAACATAGTACAGTAAAGTTATAAAAGTACAAAAGAAATAGAATAGGATAAACATATAAGTGAGACACAAAACGGTTAAAGAATAAAGAGCGGGGATAGAGCTAGAAGAACTAGGAGGACTAATCAAATAGGAAAGAGAAGAAAAAGTGTAAGAGTAGCTAGGGTGTTTTACATAGGAATAAGATCTTGTAGTTGCCCTACATAGTTGTTGCTGATTTTGGCAAATGTAGCATGTACTATTATAACAAACATTTGTGTATGTATTGATGTAGTAATTTTTAACATAAGAGGAGAAGCCATGGTAACCATGCGTGGTGATTTTATCTGTTATGATGTTTGGAGTTTGGTTCAGTAGGATGATCAGGCTGTGTCTTAGGGAATGCTTGGCGAATTCATGGTTTAATCTAGCTGATACAATTGAAGTTGTGCGAGTATGGTAAGAATGAGTGTCCCGGTTGGTGTTGCAGCTAAAGCTGTTGAAGTATTTTGGTAGGTTGCCGTTTTTCCACTTGAAATAAAAATTTAGTTGGTATACTTTATAGATGTCTTCAATTTTTAAGAGATGATGGCCCTTAAACAGGGGTTCAGTGTGAGCATTATATTTGCTGGCAGTAATGATTCTGACTGACTTCTTTTGTAACTTGGCTATGTCATTTGATTTGGCACCCCAGGCAAGAATGCCATAGGTGAGATGGGGAAGGATGAGGGAGTTATAAAGAGTAAGCAGAATCTCCTTAGGCAAGAAGTGCTTAAGACAGTTAATGCGCCCCGTTGCTCGTGCTATTTTTAAAGATGTGCGTTTTATGTGGTCATTCCAAGTTAGGTTTTGGTTGAGGTGGATTCCAAGGTAATTGAAAGATATGCATCTCTCAACGTTTTCATTGTCTATGCTTATGTTAAACGTGGGGAGGCGTTTACGGGGTTTGTGAAACACCATATATCTTGTCTTGCTTGCATTCAGGGATAGCTTGTTTATTTTGAGCCATAGGTTTACATGTTCAAGCTCTTGTACGTATTGGTGCTCCTGTGGATGGGTCAATGACTCACTAAGTGTGTGTGTGTGTGGGGGGGGGGGTTTGAAATATTGATGAAATGAATTATGCTGAAACTCAGAAGCATCTGGCAATGATACATTATTCAAAAGAAAATTCATGGTTGGCATGTTGACGTGTGGTACCTGGCATTTCATTTCGTGGCTGATTTCCAATTCATTTCGTGGCTGATTTCCAATTCATTTCTTTTTTTGGCTGAATTCCAATTCATTTCTTGGCTGAATTCCAATTCATTTCGTGGCTGATTTCCAATTCATTTCGTCGCTGATTTCCAATTCATTTCTTGGCTGAATTATATTCTTTGTACTATTTCTCAGGTCAGTGACTTCCCGGCCTTCCTGAGCGGAGAGGAGCGCGAGAACACGCAGCACATCGTCGTCACGTACGTCACCGTGGAAGCCAGCAAGACCATGAAGAAGAAACAAAACGATCTGAGGTCACTGAACATTCCAAAGACCCCTCGGTCATCCCGTGGCATCAGTGCGCGGTCATCATTGTCCGCCAGTGGTCATTCCACGGCCAGAGACCTCCTGAAACGGGACAGGCAATTCAGTTCATTCAGTGCTCGTGAACTTAGCGACAAAGAACGAAGAGTGAAATTTGAAGAGGAAATCTCACCCAACGTGAAACGTAAAGTCATCTCAATGGAGACTAGTAGTGGGATTAAACGGAGTAATAGTGTGGACGGTAGAATTTGGAAGGAGGTCTTAGATAAGAGAGCCAAGAACAAAGGAAGGCCGTTGCCGCAATTTCCACAAGAGGAGATTAACATGAATGGACAAAGACCAAGTATACCCGAGTTGAAGCTTGATCTGCAAGGCATCTGTGGAAGTGATGATGACGATGATGATAATGATTATGGGAAAAATGCTGACATGGCACATTTGGGGTTGCCCTCTTCCCTTGGGGCAAGATCGCAGAGCTCTGGTTCGATCAAAGGGTAAGTACTGCACGATAACAGAGATAAATAGCCACTGGTGATGTGACCTTTGCATCCCGGAAGATATCAGTATTAGTATAATGTTATTAATTTTGTGAGGATTTAAGTGAGCAATCATAAAGGCAATTTTGACATGTCCTAATATTGCGTGTGTGTGTCATTGGGGCAATTCCTTCTGTGATGCTCACCCGTGCCGTTAATTATTATGCATGCGCATAACAACCGATTCTGTGGTCATTGCTGCTGTCTGGAATTAAGTCATGGGAATTCAGTGTCATCAACACACCCACTCTTGCGTCACATAATGCCTCATTCACTGAGAATTACAAGTTAATTACTGCATGTAGTTCAAACTTGAAATCTAGGCAGATGCGCTATAGTTTATTTAAAGGTTCATGCATTCTCATGCCATAACTCTATTATTTTGTAGCTATTTGACTGTTGTTGCATGTTTACACCTGCAGGTAATTGATCAATGATACCTGTGCTGCCTAAATCACTGATTCATGCAGCTAACACATCGTTTGATTAGTGGATTAATTGCAATTTAATGACATGTTGCACCAACTTAAGGAAACATCTTAAGCTGACTCAATATGCTAATCTTGTGAGGTGATAAGCCTGATAAGAATTCCACTTCTGAATGGTGCTTATCACAATACGGCTGCTTATTGCTGCTACTGATTTATTACATAATATCAAATGAGTTATTAATTGCAATTTCGTCCAATTTTCGGTGTGCAGTTGGTGCTGTGAAACTATAATTGTTGACATTTCGTCATTTATATCAGCTGTCAGGAAGGCAATTCCCAAAGCCATGTAAGTTGTTGCATGTTGAACCAGCATTATACAATTAAACATCGTTTTATGAGAAGTTATTTGGGCATTGGGCAGAATTATAAAGCATATGGGCGGCTATCTCCTTGTATTCATCTTAAAGTAAATCAAGTTTCCAACCAAATGACCAATACTAATATATTTATTTGCAGCATTCGATATGATTTATAGCCAATTACAGTGATAAAAAAGCAAAGTCGTAACCCCCTACTGCAATCAGAAGTTATGACTTAACTACCCACCCTTAATGGGTTAATATAAAACTAGAGATTTTTCTATTTTTCGTTGAGTGTATGCCCAGACAGTCTGCATTTTATAATATGTGTCAATGACTGCATGACAAGTGAACACTTTGCTAGTGATTAACCGCTAATTCTGATCACACTCTCAATATCTATCATCACTCATTCATATTATGTTATCTATCAAAGTTTCCAAACGAATATTTGCCAAGATGAATAGATAGAATAGATGCCTCCCAACTCCCTTCACCTTCTGCTTAACCTTCCGCTTTTGTTCGCCAAGAAATCCTTCTCCACGATTTCATCCAATCGCATTATACATATTATGTTATTGGTCTCGTGCCGTCTGTGTTACCTTCTAAAATGGCACAATGCTAATCGCTTGAACACTCTCTAGGTAATGACCTATCTCAAATAGGTCATCATATCTGAGCATGAGCTCCCTGCATGATGGGGTAATGCAGAGAGATCCATGCTGCGTCGTCATCTTCATATTCTCCAATAGCATTATAATGATATGCCCAAAGAATTTGATACTTCGTTCGTACTCTATTTTACAGCGATAATTTTCCGGAAATCCCCGACGATCTCCGAACTTTACCGAATCATATAGAGCGTGTGGCTTGCCCTGGCGGTTTAAACCAAATCTCACTTCCTTGTTCCTGCCTAAACAAGGGCGACAGTTAATGTTTAAAGCAAACAACAGGTTTCACATGCATATTTACTGAACTAATGATCATATCACAGGTGTGCTTAATCAATTGGGGGAAATGGAGAATGCATGTACATGTAAAATGCGTTGTTATCACAGGAATGACGTTTTAACAACGTAGATCTCGAGATGTGTCTGTCAACTGTTGCTTCAAAGTTCGCTTCATTAATTATTCGTCAAGGAGATTGATATGCTTCTTACTCCATTGAGTCAATCGTGTTAATGAGGAAGTGTGTTGTTCGTTGTCATGGGTGATAAGAAACAGGGTCTGGATGACTATTGATAATCCTGTCGTAGCTAGATGATTGAACTTGTCATAATCACAATTAACAATTGTTTGATTCATTGGTATATTTGTTGTAGCAACAAGAACAAAACATTGAATATTGGAGTGACGTGTTTAGGGGTTTAAATGGGTGTATTTTGTCTTCGATCTTATTCATCATAGACAGGCATATTTTGATTTGTGCGACATGATGCCATATCGATCTGCATGGAGGATATTTGAGTAGTTACCTGCTGCTGACTGGATAAATAAGTCAATATATTCACTGTAGTACGGTTATAATTTTTGAGCGTTTGATGTAATTTCTACTCCCCCTCTCTCCCATGAAGGTTTGAGCAAACAGACCCCAGAGAGTCATCAGTGTCGATTTCCTTTTCCTTCCTTTTTATTTATTTGATTTCCATTTCTAAATTTCTATGAATTTATTTCGTTTCCAGATCATGCGAAAGTGAAGATGAAACGGAAGAAGATAATTTGCGGGAAGGGATCCTTCATTTATACATCCTCAGTAAATCATCTCCCATCCTTATGCTAGTGCAATGTGCGTGGGATAATTACCTCTTGGTGAGTGAATAAATTTGCATAAAATTAGCATCAATTATTTCAATCGTCATTTTCTATACCAGAGATGTACCCTAGAAGAAGATCCTGATTACAAATGTCGAAGGGTTTCCTTTGAATCGCCAAGAAAAATTGACAACAAGTTAGTTTTCCTGTAACTTTTTGTAGCATTATATGTTTTTAAACCAAAATATTTATTCTCGTGATTATCTTGATACTAACATTTTTTTTATATTGTGTGTTTGTCTAGTTCCTCATCAGCCCAATTGTAAGTAAATAAATCCGTTTATCGCCAGAATTTGCCATTTCAAAACGAAAGAAAAACTCGCATCGCCTTCCGTAGTGGCTTCTACTCTTGCTGAATCAACCCGCGTCATAAACTTCTCTTTATTTTGCTATGAGTCTATATCTTTCACCTTTACTATTATTTTTAGTTTCGATTTCGAAAGTAATAATTATTATTTTATCTCTCTTGTTGTCTCGCTTGTTCGTATGTATTACTCACATGACAAACATACGTCACCTATAAAAAACAAAATAGTCTCAATTAAGAGTTTGTTTTCAAAATAAACATCTAAAGATGCTCGCATATTATTGTATAAATAAAAAACTAAAATAAAAAAAGGTTGAATTTCGAACTATGGCTGATTACAATTAATAACTCTTATTTTGTATAATTCGATCCCTTTTTCTGTATTTTTCAGGGAGAAGATGGAGCGCTTGTTTAGTGAACTGAAAAAGGAGATTCTGGACGCAGGGGATGACATGGAAAAGACGTTTTCAGTCGTCTCGGAACTTCGAGATGGCGTTGAGAGGAAATTTCGACTCAAGAAACTCTTTTGGAAGGTGAAAAATGTCTCTTCTGTTTGAGATGTCAGTGCTAATTACTCTGTGTTAAATTTTTTTTTTCTTGTACTCATTTTAATTGTCATTTAATTTTTTTTTTTTTTCTACAGACTCCAGAGTTGTTTGATTATCTCATAAAGCAACTTCTGCACTATTTGCCTGAATCATCGAATCCTCAGGCGACAATCAACGATGACGAGGCGAAAAAATTACGTGCCGACGAATTAGAGTGCGTGATATATAATCAATTATAATGCATCAGTACCTATATGCTACCTTACCATGTTTATTCAGCTCTCTCAAAATCCGACTTTGGATGGTTCTAGTTAAAGGAAAAGACTAAAATATTAGATCTATGGCTCTATTTACGACTGTAAACCCATGTCAGTTTCGTTTATCGTTACTGTTTCCTTGGAAACCGATTAAGCGATTTATAGTAAGCATACTCATACCCAACATGAATTTTTTTTAATAGCTTAGCCATCCTGTTAGCCGAGGCCATCGCCGTCATGTTCAGAGAAACCGAAATTGTTCCAACGCGAATCACATCTCTCAACTCCGGTGCAGGTTCCGTTGTGGGCAAGCTCTTGTTTGCCATGACAACGCAACCAAAAGTGCCTCAGAAAGGTCTGACGATTTCAAATAAACTTCATCCTGGAAAGGTTGGCTTTGAACAACAGAGGTGCCTAGCTGATATTGAGGTAACAGGAACGAGGAAGTAGTTCTGGTGGGTTGTTTATTTATATTTTTTTATATTCTTCAGCTGGCGAAGTTGGTTCAGGAATTCACAAACACAGCTACATCTGTACTATTCGAACTGATACTTATAGCTCAGCAGGTGCGTTCAGATTTAAACATATTAATTTCAATCACATTTCAATTAATACGTTCTCCTCTTTTCGTGTCTAATTCCAGAATATTCAGTGTGAGGGATGTTTCTTCAATATTGACTGGATGCTAAAAACTCTCAACGATTTAGATACACTGGTAGGACACGATTCATATCTGTTTTTTTTTTGTTTTTTTGTTTTTTTGTTTTTTTGTTTTTTGTTTTTTTGTTTTTTTTTTAGCCATAGGTCAAAGGTGGAATTATGTGATGAGCATTGTGTTTTACCGTTTCAGGAGAACTACGTGGAACGCATGGTGGCTCACATCATGCGTCTGCTGTCGCCGTCGCAATTCGACGAACTGCCGCCCCTCTCTGTGGTGCTTGTGTTCCAACAATTCACTGTTCTACAGTGCTTCATGGAGTATAGTCCTAACATCACTAAATTTGTCCGCAAACATTTCTACGAGGAATTCAAGTAAGTCAACTTTAACTTACCTGGGTAAAAAGAAGTTTAATTAATAATGCTTCGATGAATGGAGGCTTCGAGTTATGGAGATAATTCAAAAGGTTTATCTTTCGGACTATTCGTATCGCTGGGGCTTCATTCGTGGAACTCTGTGAAAACAGAATTTAATTGATTTTAAACGAAATCAATTTCTTCCTCAGGTACTACATACAAACTCCGATCTTGAAGAAGAAAATTCCGTCTAGATATCCTTTAACTCCGTATATATTTCGTCTGATAGAGACAGTGGTATCCGAGGTACTACAGAAGCCGAGACAGATCAAATCCTAACTTGAAAGCCATACCAAGGAAATTCTGCCATTCTATATAACCAGGGGTTTTATTGGCTTCCTTCGGGGTGATATAAAATGTGCTGTTTTTCTTTTCTGTTATGATGTTATACTTATTGACTTCATTTGTTAGGTTTATTTCTTCTGGTATTGCCTTAGATTAATCCTTTAACTGTTTTATTTATTTTGCATGATATTATCGACATATTCAAAGATTATTATTTATACATTGTATTCCATTGGATCTAAACAAGATCAGTTTTTTGTTTAAACTAAATCGTATTTCAACAATTAATTGAATGCCAGGTGAAAAAATGTATGCGTATTTTTCCCTAAATGACAATTTCAAGTAATCTTGCCGATTCATGTGATGCTATGCTTATCCGTGATTATGTGGGAGCAATTTTGTTTAATAATTTTGTCTCTCAGGAAATCTATTATATTTTGGCCAATGGTCGACAATGCGGAATAAGATAAACTATTATTGAGTATATATTATTGATACAAGTATGTTTCACTGCCTAGGCCCACACTTTATTCCCATGTGAGTCTACTATGCCGAAGTGCTAATGAAGAAATTAACCTCTTTGGTTAAAATCTGAAATTCCATGGTAAATCTTACCCGACACCCGAAATAACTGTGATACCTGTTTTTGCTGTGACTACAATGGACTAAGCCAGGAATCACATTTGTTATCTGGTTCTGTGTCCATTTTGTTTAGAGAAAAAAACGAAAAGAAAAAAAGTTATTAAAAACAAAAACGAAACTTTAATTCGTTTGCATGTCTACACATTGTGAAATAATGTGATACGTACTGTTTTGTAAGAATAATCTGCACTTGACGAATTGATAGGTCCAATATTCCCATAGACATGGAGACTAAAATTGTAGACGCTGGTCCCCATATTTATGGAGCATATGATCCTTATAAATCAGCAGAAAAGATGCAATTTCGGTATAATTATATGATCTATTTGTTATGATGTGATTTATTTTCTTTGTTATTCACTTTGGGAATATTTAATAATAATAATACTTATAAAAATCAACTGCTGATCCAGCTCATTGTTTTATTTATAATAAAGATGTTTGAACGGCACTGATATAATCAAGTGTACTGTTATGTGTGATGGGGATATTTCTTGTTTAGAGAGTAGAGAAATGAACTCCGACTCGAGTTTGCAGAATCCAGAATCATTTGGTTTTATTTTATCGAAAGCTGAAATGAACAACCGGAAAGAAATCGACATCGTTTGCGTTCGTTTGCGTTGTTTTAGTGCACCGCATGTGTGATGCACTAAACCAGCCATGTGCCGAGTTCAAGAGTTCAATCAAACCAGAAGGCGGTACCAACTTGAACTTAGCTGGAGGCTGGTGACGTTTGTGACGAAAGGATAAAAAGTGTGTTAGAATTGAAGCAGTAATGAGTGTACGTGTACTTGCTCACCAATCTCTAGCAACATTCAGTTATTAAGGACTCTGGCATTTAACAAAAGCATGAACAATACCCATCGTCCCATTGTACCAGATTTCATTACGTTGCATGGCGCCGAAGCACGATAGAACCCATGATTCGCGTCCGTTATGATGCTGCCCATGCACGTTGGCTCGCCGCTGAGACCCTCCAGCCACTGCCGCTCAGCATGCAACATGAAACATTGTTATCACAATGTCATTTATTCAGCGGCTGCTGCATGATGAGTTCAAAGGTCATTGTGTTAACCTGATGGAACGCATAAGTATTACTTGCGTATGTAAATATTGTTCCTATCTCTCAATCGTAACTGTAGACCCACAAAACAAAGTTTTGGGGTGTCAACTACAGAGATGTGCTCCAATGGTTTATCAAAGTATACTTCTTCTTTTTATGATTGCTTGCATATTAATTTTAAAGTTTTTAACGAAGACGTCAGTCCGCAATTTACTAAGCAAACAAGGGGGACATCATAGATCTAAAAACAAGATCTACAATACGATCTATCGGGAAAAAAAACCACTCCTTTTGTGGCAGATGATCAAGGGAAAATAATGAGGCAATTAATGCAATGCTCTAGTTGCAGTTATACTTTGGATGGTCTACAAAGCAAATTCAAAATTGCATAGAGATCAAATGACCGCGTACATGCAACAATGAGCTCGTTTAATGGCCCACTCTCAAAAGACGCTACTTTGAAGGGAGACCATGGGAAATGAATAATAACCAGAAACCCTTCTCAAAAGAAGATTTTAATGATTGGTCTCTTGGCAACCATCAGTGACCATAAAAGGGAATGTTTTAGCGTTACTCTTTCAGTCACCAGCATGGAAATTCGCAACTTGTTGTGTTTGCTCGTCTCGTTCTCGAGCTTTAAAGAAATATTCTGTGACTTAGTGTACCACAATCACAACATCCTGACGTCTGTTCCTGAAGATATCCCATCCAGTACTACTGAGATCTGGCTCTATGGAAATGCAATAAGAACCATTAGGCGTAGAGACTTCAACGACAAGTACTCGGATCTTGAGGACTTGACGGTGCGTTACAACAAAATCAAATCTATAGAGAGCGGTTGCTTCAAGGGAACAGTGCTACGCAGCCTTGACCTCGACTCAAATGAACTGACTTGCGTTCCTGATTTACGCGAAATAAGCGGCACTCTGGAAGTTCTCAACCTGCGATTTAACCAAATAACCAAGATTTCAATGACAGAACTGAATTACCTGACCAAACTAAACGAGTTATCTTTGTCAGTTAACCTGATCTCGACCATAATGGACTTCACACTGTTCATGCCGGAGCTGCAGGATTTCGAATTACAGGGCAATCCACTAGATTGTTGTCACGGAACAGCTTGGTTGAAACAAGTAAGCACCGGTATTCTTTATGTAGGCACATTTCCCTGCAATTACCCATCGAAATGGAATTCAACTGCGTGGATTGACATCACCTATGACATGATCCTGAAGCAACTCTGTGGTGAGCTGAATCTTGGTTTCAAGACTTTCAATTTCAACGAATTATTGTATAATTTCATCAGTTTGAATCAAATATGTAGGCCTTAAGTATCGTTATTATAAGACTAGTTAATCAAACAAATCAAATAGTGCATGTATGGAATCATGGTGATTGGCAAGGCTATTAGGCGGGTTGAAGATGTTTTGTGTGTTCACAGACGTTGCCAAAAATGCAATTGTACAAGATTGGAAAGGTCGTTATTTATGCTTACCAAAAGGTATAATCATAACGCTCTTTCCAAAATCGAGATAAAGAGGTGTTTTCGTAACGGACTTGAGTCATTTAGCTAATGGATCTTGAATCTTCTTAACTTTGATTCAAGAATTCGTTGACTCAAGGACATAAAACGAATAAGCTCATGTCGTCTTGACACTCGTATAAAGACTCCAATTTTATAATTTCTAAAATTTAAGCCTGGACAAATGCAATATGGTACAACAACAAAAAATGGCGGCAGATTTGAGCAAAGTCACCAATCCATAATTACTACAAAAGCCCATTAACTAAGAGCGCCCTTATATCACAATTGCTCAGAGCCGGCCTGCATGTAGGCTTACTTCACAGCAGGGACTTCTCTGTTGCATGCGCTCAATTGACTGCTACGCACTTTTGATTTGCGTTCTTGCACTAGTATTTCAACTTCACCAACACACGCACGGCGTTTGTCGTTTTTGGCTGAGCCAATGTACCTAGAAAGGGAGTAAGGGTCTATTCTTTATCTGATGAGAGAACGAGACGCCGCAAATGAGTGAAGTTTGTTGATGTGAAAAGGGATTGGATAAGGAAACCAAATCGGTATGTTGGCATATGCAGCGCACATTTCACACCGAATGACTTTGCTAACCACACGGAGCATCATATGGGGATGTCCGAGAATCGGGGTCTGAAACGTTACTGTCGTGAATATGCGTACTGTGTACGTACGGCTTACGCATATACGTGAAAAGATCCTGAATACAGAAAGCTTTCCGGTTTTCGCTGCGTCGTATGGTGTCAGACATAAAGTGCAAGTGTAAGATGAATGGATTTTTCTGGTCTAAAGTATACGTCCGTGAAACGATGAAACTATGGGGCTGGTGGGAGGGCGTGTCATAATGTATTATTCCACCACTCTACATGTTAGAAGTGGAATGGTGAGAAAACGGTCAGGGGGTGCTGCCGTACGTAGCAGAGACTTCCTCACAAACCATTCGGCTGCTTCTTCGAGATAAAGTTACCGGAAGGTTGTTCCTCGGGCAGGTGTCTTAGTACTTCCTGCCACGGCAGTCGATCGATGCAGACGCAGCAATGCAAATTGCCATGTACCATAGAGCAATAACAGTTTCTTTATACTTTGTCTGGCTATTTGATTAACTCTATTGAGTTAAGTGCCGGATTGGAAGTGCAGACGAAGAAGCTCGATATTCTGATGAGATTGCAAGTCATCCCTATTGCAATTGTGAGTTGAAATTATGCATTTCTAAATGCAATTTATTATGTATGCATGCATATATCACCTATTCACGCAGCCAACGGTATAGCTACTTAGGATACAAACTACATAGACTTCCCCTCTGCAGTTATCCGAATGCAAATTCAAGGTGAATGCATCAACGCACCATCGGGAAAATGAGGATGAACAACCCGGTTCAACCCCAGCAAACCGACAACAATCTTCAGCTTCCCTAAGCCCCACATCGACACCTGAAAATCGTTTCTCTCATTCCCTGGTGAGTCTGCAATAAAACCACAGCAATCAATGAATTCATCGTAGACCAGGGCATTCACATTCTCTGTGTCAATGAAACCTGGTTGAAAGGCACTGAAACGGACAGCCCTGTCATCAGTGAGCTCCTCCCCGGTGGCTACCTCATCCGTCATGTCCCGAGGATGAGTCGTCTTGGTGGAATCGCCATTATTCACCATTCCTTGATTGATGTACATGCTCCCTCATCATCACTCAATTTTGCAACTTTTGAGCATCAAGAATGTTTGGTTAAAGTTCGACAATGTATGAGACTGGCGGTTGTATACAGTCCCCCAAACACGAAGAGTTGCACCATGAATCCGTTTTTCAATGAGTTCGCTGATTTTCTTGAATCATTTTCCTCTCAAAAAGGCCATGTCCTGATTACTGGTGACTTTGATGATAACAGGCATTCAACTGATATGAAAGCCCTACTTACCTCTTTCAACCTGCAGCAACCTTTATATTACCAGAGAAGGATAATTGGCGCGTATTTCATTAGAAAGAAGCCAAAAGCACGAGTTGTGGTCGATTTGTGTGGTGACTTGTGGTGCTGCTACATACTGGAAGCTGCCCAACAGCAGAAGTTGAGGCCACGCATAGAGCCTCGCCCCTCGGATCAGTTGTGTCTCTTGGGCAACGCAACTGTATTCAAGGCCTCGTGTCCATCGTGTAAATCATTACATACCTACCCAAAGTGCTCCGATTACGTCACGCCATGCTTGTCTCAGATGAGTGGAAAGTATGTGTTTTCAATATGGAGCAAGAACTGTCTCACCCAGGATGTCGAGGTCGTTTTATTGGACAAAATGTTGTCTCCAGTTACATCGGTCTGAATTCAGAGTCTCAATCGGAAATACAAGAATTGTTTTCTGAAGGAAGAAAAAGAAACTCATTAGCAGCAGCAGCCGGGTGACTACATTCCGTGCTTTACAGGAGTTATAATTTTCTGGTGCCTGGTTTCAACGATCGATGTCTGCATGAGAGTATTTATTTCGGATGTGCACTTTATATTTCTCTAGGGATAACCGACCTCCACGCTTATGGTTTGACAGGAAATGAATTGCCTTGCAAGGGTTGGCAGGCAGGGTCAGGCTACGTCTGTCATCGCTTGCGACAGAACCCCTCAGAGGATTAATGCTGGATGGAAATCTTGTAAGCTTTAAACCTACCTGGTGTGTTCATTACTTAGAGCGTGCAATAGTGGATATTCCTTATGATATACTCTTTGGGCTTCAGGAATTGACGAAGAGATCGGACTTCGAAAAGTCTCATTGAAAAAGCATTTGCTGATCAACATTAAAATAAATTAAAATACATTAGAGAAAGCAATTCTGAAATTTCTGGAACCTTCAAGTTGAAATACATGTATTGCCAACAAAATTTAGAACAACAAATCACAAACAGGGAAACAAACTATTTTTCATTCATCGCTGGTGGATTGCCTTCTCTTTGTGGGGCATTACAACCTTAATTTATAGCAGTATTATGCAACTGTGCATAATGCTGCATAATTAGGTCCCTGTTGACAAAAAACAAAGAAAAAACAGTTTCAGAATTATGGAGGAATCGCATAGTTACTCGGATATTCTCACTTCCCTTTTCCCACCCATCCTTTCCCTTCAAAGCCTACTTGTCTTATTTTTACCTCAACCCTGATCTAATTTTATTTATTCTCAAGTGCCGTTTAATATCCTTTTCCGCTCTTGGGTAGGTGTTCTTACACCTGTGTGCCCCTTTTCCTTCTCTGCCCTTTGTAAAGGCTCTCTTAATTGATTATTCCAAAACCTTTGTGCACCAACTGAGTTCAGCTGTCTGTTTATCAGGCCAAACTTTCCTTCGTCAACTTTGGTCATCAAGAGAGAGCTATAGAACATTTCCTAAATGTATCCACTCGACTGCCTTCACGCCCATATCAAGATGTAAGTCATTGCCTTTTTTTATTGGCATGCTTCGTCCACCGTTCACTACCTAAGTGATGAATACATTAATCTACTTGATACCCGCACTATGTTGCTGAGCATATTCCCGAGAAACAAACCTTGAGAGGTCAGATGGATTCAAAATGTTGAACTTCATTTTTTTGATGGCGAAATTAAGAAAAATATCTCCCCTTTCCTCACATACAAGAATCATGTCAGTCTGTGACCAATAAGTTCTTAGATTTTGTGTATGATTAAGCCTATTTTGTATTAACATTTCAATCATTTTGAATCTTTGCCAACCTTTTAATACGAATTTCTCATCTTCGATTACGTGAGGGGTTGACCCGTAAACAGGCTGTAACTTTTGAACTACTGTTCCGAATTAGATTATTCTTGTATCAAACTGAATGAATTTGCATCAGCTATTAGCAAACATTAAAACCTAAAAATATGACATTGCGACTTAGTGCGAGTTTCGGCGCGAGGGGTCACAATTTTTGTATTTCTTCACTTAAACAATATATAAACTTTATTATTTATTTAAGGATAACTCGCACATCCAGGAGAAATGAGACAGAATAAAACATATCAACCAATGATGGTGATTCCGGAAGCATTAAGAGCTCCCCAACAATTCATCTTGGCTCGATTTGCAATCATTGAAAAATAGCCAGTTCACGTACTTTCGCTCCGATCACAAGTTGTGCACCTTTGAAGCTGAACTTCTAAAGTGCATTGGGTATTTTGTTCACTCTTTTAGATATATCGTGGTACTAATGATATCTGTTTCAGTGAATGTCACAAAGAGAATCTGGTGACAATGCTTGCACTTCTCTTAATTATAGAGCAAATTAGCGGCCGTGTCACTCCTCCAGGTCGACCTTCTTCACTTCCAAACCATAATTAAAGCCTTGATACGAAGAATGCAGCAAGCAGGAAGGGGCGGATTGGCCAATGTTTCAGATGCTCAGGTATCACAAAGTTGAAAAATACGAGCCAGTTCTAGTACACGTGTTATTTCAGGCTATTTAGTAGACAATTCTGGCACCGATCTGCAAAAAAAAAAAAAAAAAAAAAAGTAATTCCGATCTCAACCAAGTGTCATGTTTACTATATAAATCAACACAATTTTGCGTTCTTACGTGTTTATTAAGTTGAATTCTAGACCTTGAACTTAACTAGCCTATACATGTAGTTTAATGTCGCTGCAGTCTTGGTGACCTGGCGTCACCAGTTTTCTTTCAAGCTAGCACAAGAGGGCGATGGTCTGTAAAGAGAACACACTAGTGACCTTCGATCACGTGATTGTAATGTCTCACAACAAGATGAGCGACAGGCAACTACTTATTGAATGCACTGTATTGTCGCTCAGGTGGGCGTGCATGTTGGCTTAAGATTCCGAGTGGGGTCCATCTACCTCCTGACCATTGTTCCAGGCAGACTCATTCTCCGACGTCTGAGGCATCGGTGAACATCGCAAACGATGTCGCTTCTTCTGGATGGCTGAGCGGTTTGCGGCTCTGGCCAACAATGTCCTAACTGGCTGAAGATGCGTGCAGAATGCAAATGGCTGACGAAATCTTGTTTGAGTGGCGCTGGGTATCTATTAACCAAGTACCAACGAGAGAGCTTGATCAGACTGATGGCTTATTGTGAAACCACAAGAGTGTATATTATACATATGCGATTATAATTGACACGTGAGAAAAGTGGATGGCCACAGGCTAAAATAATATAATGTAGGTTAATTCATATACAAGGATGCCAGTTTTACAAACAGTAAAATGAATAAGTAACGGAGAATTGGGAATACAATTTACATGTAGTAAAAGAAAACAATATAACATAAAAACCGACGAGGGACTTCCTCAAACGATAATCAATTTACAAATATTATTATCAAAAACTATAAACTGTACATATAAAACAATCAATTGACACTTATTTCACCGATCAAGAATAATAATAATAATTGATTCATTTATAAAAGTATGCCTGTTCCAGACCTGGCTCTGCTTACAGGCGCCTTAAAAGGCACAAGTAAGATATAAGGCATCAAGGATTAAAATATCAATGGTTTAACTACGATTAAAAAAAAATATATTTGAGTCTTTAAAGAGCGTTTAAAATGAAGATTGGAGTCGCAGATATAAAAGGTTTGATAAATCACGACACATAGAACGGAGCGTCACCATTTTCGATATGCGCCTCCATATATGGCAATATGTAAACGGAACTGTCTTTGCGCAGATCGTCAACACACGTAAATCTGTGCTGGTGCTTCGAGAAAATATTTCTTCTGCCATCCGTGACGTCACGCTGAGCTCATGAATATTTATAAGCTTGCAATTGGACTTTGTTTACGCTGTGTCGCGTGCACAGACAGATGTCTGAGT
The DNA here is from genome assembly GCA_000328365.1 of Capitella teleta. Taxonomy (NCBI): domain Eukaryota; kingdom Metazoa; phylum Annelida; class Polychaeta; family Capitellidae; genus Capitella; species Capitella teleta. The sequence continues at coordinate 22,165 of KB309282.1, forward strand.
GGTGAATGGCGGGATTGGAAATCTGAGGCGTTATGTAATTAGTTGATGGTAAAAAGTTAGAAAGAAATTATGGTGATGCTCCCTGTTAGAAAGGAAAATAACAGTCACAGTGACGGAGGCAGAACGGAAGAGAATCCCAAAACTTTGGTCATAAAACGTACAATATAGTCTCTTTTTTTTTTTTTTTTTTTTTTTTTTTTTTCTAATTGTCAGGCGCCGGCCGGCTTGCCCCGCCCTGACTAAGTCCTTGCGCAGAAAATGATTATATCTTAGTTCAACTTCTCCTGCTTTTGATTTATGAGTTTATCCCTTAATTAAGCGTAATTAATTAGATATATCAGCAAAAGATCATGGTGAATTCAAACCAATATCGTCACCAGAGTACTTTTATCAGTATTAAACTGAGAGAGAGAAAAAAACTTCTCGCATATAGCATAAAACAAAGATCGTGCGACTATCGTGGACGTCGTTTGCTTCTGGTCTCGGGCCATTAATCAACGTCTTCATTCTGCTTTTCATATAACACGTGATGAGAAATGATCCAAGCGTATTTGTGGGTAAAGGTAGAGCCACACGCGCATGCGTAGGAGGTGTGAGCAGGAATGCAAGACAAATTGGAAAGAGGCAAGCATTGGACTACTCTTAAGTGCTCATCTTAGTCATTGACGTATATCGTTTTAGGAAGCTGCTTGAAGCATTTCATGGATGGTACTGGTGGAATTGGTTGACGTGTTTCGTATTGCACGTAGGAGAGCAGCATTTCCAATGGGAGTCGCAATTCGATAAGGTGATGGCCATCAGTATAACGAGAGAATTAATCATATTATTAAGTAGTATTTGAGCCTGATCCATAAACTGCTTCCAGCGTCACTTTCACTAGCCTTAGTACAGGGGTCGGTATCTGGCGGCCCGCGGCCGGATGCGGCCCGCGAAGGGCTCTGGGTCAGGCCAGCGGCCCTTCTTTGAGTTTCAATGAAATCCGGCCCCCAAAAGGCTCACAGTTTAGTTTTCTATGAAGACTGTAGCAGAAAATGCCCCGATCGGTGGTGTTATATCACTTACCCTCAACACAAAGCCATTTAATTGCTATAAAGTCACCTTGAAAGCTGTTTCATACCAATTTAATTACATGTACTCTAATATTATTAAAAGGTTATCTTCCCTATATTTTTCTTGTCCTAAATCATTTAGAAAGCTCATGCCCTGTAAAAGTACATGTACTAGAATAAACACTGTGCAGATAATTAGCTATTATAGTTTATTATCTGGTCTGGCCCCTGGCCATGTGACTTTTTCCTGATCCGGCCCTCCGCCCTATATATGAGATGCCGACCCCTGTCTTAGTACAACACTTTTGCAACCGTACGCCGCTAATAATCAGACAGCGAAGTCAGCATATAAAGGAAACACTCGAGGTTTAGCTGGCGGCATTAGTGCATTGAATCCATTGCAATTATGAGGACTCTCGCTGCATTCTACACTTTACTTTTCATCTCTGTTCATTTCCATCCACTGCAGATGTACGAAATGACATCTTACATTCCTGAGACTACTCACTCGGCGACTTCGGGACAGTTCAAACCCACGTGGATTGGCTAGCACTGATCGCTGCTCAACTTGCGGCCTTGAAAAACTTGGAGTTCGCGGTGACTCTAACACTTGGTTCGTTGGCTATTTTCAGCAATATAGTTGTTCTTATTGTAACCGCTCATTACAAATCAATTGGCATCGCCGAAGTGTACATGGTTGGACTGGCCGCCTGCGATCTCTCTATCGGAATCTTCAGTTCGTGGCGAGCAATCGCTGATCGAGTCTACACCTGGTCTACAGGAGCATTTTGGTTCTGTGCTCTCACATACTGGCCAGCGGTCGGTCTCGAAGTAGCAGCCTCAACAACAGCTTCGCTGATCGCAATGGCACTCAGCATCGACCGATGTCTCGCTCTCAAGTTTGCAATCAAACATTCTGAACTATGTTCCGTACGCAAGGCAAAGACGCTAGCTCTTGCTAGTGGCTTGCTATCAGTCATAATTGGTCTCAATTATCCATTGCGATTATCCGTTTTAGAGGAGGGCACCTCCTACTTGAATGTAATGCCGACAGGTTATCATTCGTTGGGTGAAGATCCAGTTTTCTCCAAACTGTGTCGATACGTCGAATTCTTCTTTCGGTTTGCAATTCCACTTTCAGCGATGATCGTCGCCAATACTTGGACCATGGTTATCATCCGCAAAAGTGACCAGTTCAGGAAGGGAATGGACAGGGAAGCCCGTAGTGCAATGAAAACTCCGAAATGCTTGACCATGACAATCGGACTGGTCATTATTTTCATCGTAACTCAGATGCCGAAAGCAGCTTTCCTTCTTGATACAATGATCTTCTTCAATGAGCACCGGGGAATCAAAGCCTTTGAAATATTCATTGGGCTTGGGAATCTCATGACGAGGTTCAACTCAATTGTCAATATCATTGTGTACCTCACTCTGAACGAAGAATTTCGCCGCACCCTCGTCAAGGTTCTGAATGCTTGCAAAGCATCCGACACTGAAATATCCAGCCATGCAACTCCCTCAACCATAAACGGACCAGAAAAAACGGAACACTGTGTATAAACTTTAAGAGGTTCAGTACCATTTGTAAACGTTTGTATTAAATCTACGACATTCGAATCAGAACGTTTTGCATATTATAACGTATTATATCGGAATCCCGTTCGTTGATGTGTAAGGATTGTTCAATTATGTTTCACAGTTTGGCAATGTATGTACAGGGTGATTCGAAATTATATTTACAAGTTATGGGGATTATTTCCACCTTGCGTAATGTGTTACAAAAAAAAGCTCTTTTCTCTGAAATTGCTCGTGAACATGCTTCCAAGAAGGGACCCAGTGATACCAAATTTGCCAAGATTAGAGACATTTACGGCGCTGCTCTGTGGCAACGAAACTGCAACAGTAACAATGCTAACGTGCAATTAAAAAAAATTATAAGATTGTAAAGACATTCAAATTGTGATGTTGTGTTTGACGTAGTGACTCCAATGCTACTTCATTTATCCACGGGTTTGGTGGTAAGCTTCAAGCTCGTAATGACGAAGACACAACCAATCACTTCAGATTGGCTTTAATTTACCTCAACAAGTATTCCAAGTGGTGAGAATATCCAAAATAATAATGTTTCAAAACCAAGCACGCGAGAGAGAATGGGGTGTGTGAAGTGTAGAGTGTGTCTATTATTATATTGTTCATGGAAAATATTCGTCTTATGTACTAGAACAATGGGTGTGGGGCAGCCTGTGTTTCTAATATTCAGTGCAGTGAATTGGTGCCTTCTAAATATTTGCTAAGTGACAGAGATGGTCGTATTTGCTTCCCGTTTATCGCTTCTCGGCGAACTTCTGACCAACATTGTCCGCTACTTACATCCTGGTCTGCTGACCGCTCAGTATCGCTGATTACCTCTTGGGAGATGGGAGCGTTTCAGTGTAAGCTGTGCCCAAAGGTCTACATATACATAGGCAGAGTTTATATAATCATAATTACATATGCTATAATGAAACCTCGTGTAAAGTAGTTAGATCACACCCATGTAATCTCGGCAACTGGAGCCGATGGTGTAACCGTGGAAATGTTTAGTGCATTAGAAGATCTTGGTGTGCTAAAGCTCACTAACATTCTGAACAAGATATACGATACAGGAAACGTCCCAGAAGATCTACTGAAATCAGTGTTCATAGCTCTCCCGAAGAAACCAGGTGCGACTGAATGTGGTCAGTATCGCACTATTAGCCTCATGAGCCATATAACCAAAATGCTGCTACGTATCATCATGATGCGGAATAGAAATACAATCAAGCAAGAGGTGGCGGGGGAACAATGCGGCTTTGTGGAGGGCAAAGGGACAAGAAATGCGATCTATATCCTGAGGATGTTGTCAGAAAGAGCAATTGAAATGCAGAATGATCTTTACCTTTGTTTTATCGATTACACTAAAGCGCTTGATACGATCAACCACTAACATTTGATAAGAATATTACAGAATTTGAACATTGAGGGAAAAGATCTTAAGATAACGAAAAACCTGTACTGGCAACAGACAGCGTGCGTGAGACATGAAAATGAATTGGGCTCACCTGTTAAAATACGAACAGGTGTTCGTCAAGGTTGTATTCTGTCGCTGGACTTGTTTTCGCTATACAGTGAATAATAATGCGAGACCTCAAGGGACTCCCAGGTATCAAAGTTGGTTAATATCAATAACCTCAGATATACCAATGACACTGTACCGAGAGCAAGTTCAGAAGCAGACTTGCACAACCTATTGGACATTGTTGACAGAGAAAGCGAAAACGTCGGGATTGGACTCAACACCAAGAAAACCATCACCATGGTCATCTCCAAAAAGGCAGACACACTAACATGCAATTTGGAGCTGAAGGACTCCACACTGGTTAAAGTTGAGAAGTTTAAATATCTTGGTTCCACAATCTACAGCGACGGAAGATCTGCGCAGGAAGTAAGAATACGAATTGCACAATCAAAGAGTGCAGAGATGTGGTTCTATAGGAGAATGATGCGAATCTCATACATGGACAGAATAACAAATGTTGAAGTTTTAAGTAGAGCGGGGGAAGAGAGGAATCTATGTCGAAGCATTAGAAAGAGAGAAGCAACATTCTTTGGGTATGTGATGAGGAGGAATAACTTAGAACACCTGCTTACAACAGGAAAAATCCAAGGAAAGAGAAGAAGAGGGAGGCAGCGTGAGAAGTTCACTGATTGGTTGTGTCGCTGGTTAAGAGAAGAGCCCATCAATACACTGTATATTGTGGGAGACAGGGTGTGGTATCAAGCCATGATCGCCAACGCAAGGCACATAGAAGAAGAAGAAGTCAGATATAATCATCATGTATAGTTAGACAAGCATCTTATCTTGGTAATTATGTCTTATCTTTTAGTTGTTTTCTTCAAATAATTTGACAATTACGAAATTTCGACACCACGTCGTACATAGCTTAATTTTTCATTCATGATCTTCGCAATCAGGGTCATTGAACTCACTCGATGAGTGTTGTTTATTCTACTTTATATCGCTTAAATAACCAATTAATTGTGATCATTTTTGTAATTCAATGTCGTCAGATATTCGTAATATTTTTAACGAATAAGCATTGAAGAAAGGTTGCGCAAAACTGTTAATAACAACAAAACATCATCGTGGAAGGATTTTTGAGTGAGCTCACGAGATGCCATCACATTTTTAGCATTATAAAATGATGTTCAATTTGACTCAATTATCTGTGTTCACTACTCTGATAATTACTGTGAAGGAACGATGTGTGGATGTTTTGTTGGTATCATAAGTTAAAAAATCTCACATTTATTCTCTACATTTCTGCCGTAACACATGCAGCTAGGACTAGCGTTGCCATTGTCTAACGAGCAGACGACGCCATACCACCGTCGGAGCGGCAAACTGAGTGTTACACAGTGCTAGCGTTGCAGTAATTAATTAGTATTTTGTGTGAGAGTCCGAATTATTCCATAGCAAACATAATACCATGGCAAAGCATTGTTAACATGATAATAAATAATACTACATTATGCGTGTATGTATTGGTCACATTAGCATGCAATGCAAGATTGCTTATATAAACAAAAGCAGTTTTACACCATAGGCTCTATGAGCATGCAGAGGAGAGATCACATAATATCATAAACATCGTTGAAATTCGAAGGTGTGGTACATTACTCCAGTTGCTTATTATATTTATTTACTAAATGAGAGTGCCATTGTGCACGCCTGTTTGTGCATGGTGTCATTCATAAATGATAATCAGGAACATACTTTAGTGGCGTTGCGCCATTACGGGTTGAAAGAAATATCTGCAGAAATATGACTCAGTGAAAAAAACGATTCACTAATTAATAATTTTGATTCTTTTGACAAATAATTTCCAATTTTGCGTACACAATAATAATATAATGAACTCCGCGACTGTAAGGGTTGCAATTTGAGTAGGCAGCCCTGATAATGACATTGCCCCTGACATATCACCATCTAGCATTAAAGCAGAAAATAAGTATGAATTTATAGATGGGTGAATGAATGGGTGGAATTCTGGGGCACTCTGATACGATAAAAGAATTATATTAGTGCCTCCAGCGGTCAATAGAAAACTAAGAATTGTAGTCACAAGGGAGGTCAAAGTATTTTACGAAATTATCGCTGTAAACAGCTAAAGAGTGAGACCCAGCCTTTGCGACACAAGGTTAATCAAAGGCAAGGCTCAAAAGCAAGAAAAACATCTCATACAACAGAGATAGACTTGGAACGACTAGATCTGCCAAGCACAATAGTAAAGATGCGCTCGGCATTAATGTGGAGATTACAGGAAACGATTCTTTGAGGTTTCAACATATTATCATAACATGGCAACAGAAGACAAACGAGAAGGCCACTGCCTCTGCCAGAATATCTCCCTCGTCATCATTAGGATAAATTATTTGTCAACTCAATCCTCATTAAAAATGTCATCCATAATTTCTTCTATTATATCCCACACAATATCCAGCCACCCAATTCTGAATTATACCACTCAGTGAGTCTGCCAGATAATCAGTGTTGTGTATATGAGTTCATAATTCGTGAAAAATGAACACGTATAAATAAACAATTTGCTTTATGCACTCTCTGCATAAGGTCATATTATAACACAGATTACAGGAGAATGAGCAAGATTCATAATGCAATCACTGATTGGACGTTATGATGATCTACTTTGAGGATAAGCCAATTGTTGCCCATAATTATACAGATGTCTGTGTTGATCCAACGGGTCAAAGGTCATTTATTATAGCATTTGCTTGCTATATTGGCGAATTTCAATCGATTCTTGTGGAAATTGACATATTGTTCTAAAAGGAACTAATCTATTCATCAAAAATGGAGATTTAATAATCGTTTTATCGGACTCTCAGAAGAATTTGTTGCAGATTTTGCAGTACAGTAAAAGCTCGTTACAACGACATGTTTGGTTTCAGGCAAATCGGTCGTTGTAACGATTTT
>KB309282.1:29282-43534 GCA_000328365.1 Capitella teleta
TGAAGGATAGTTTATAGGCCTTACATATTTATTTCTTGAAAAAATCAAACATTATTCTTTCATAAGCAAAAGCTGTGAATTCACACCTCGAGCGCTCGCTCTGTCGCCGGAGTTCATTGAATATTCATGGAGTATTTTTCCAATCATCAACAACGATGAAAACTCTTTTTATCTTTTGTAATCAAAACAAACAATAACGCTTTGAAAGCCGACAAAGGCGACCGCTACATATCCGTTGCTTTAATTGAGCGGGAGATGTGCATTTCACTCTCTGTGTTCAGCGTCGGCGTTCACAGCTTTAATCCTTTCATCTGAGCTGTTTACCAACAAACCATTGAATTGAATCTTTGGTATTTTTACCAAGGCTTAGGCAAACATTGCAACAATAACATCAAACTTTAATTTATGTGAGTCGTCCGTCGTGGGTCAGTGAACATCGGAGACAGTCGCGTGTCATTGAACATGATCGACCTCAAGGCGACGGCCTGTCGTTGTAATGAGCTAGATTTCAATGTTAAAGGCACATTTGTTTGGCGTTTTGCCTGTCAGTGTCGGAACAGTGGATTTTGTCAGTGTATCGGGCTTTTAACATTGTGGCAGATCGGTTTCGACCAAAAAGCTGTCGATAAGTGAATTTGTCAGTGTAATGAGTGTCGTTGTAACGAGCTTTTACTGTACTGTCTAATTAACAGACCAGCTGCTAGAAAATAACTTTTCAAAATCATTAAATGGCATAATTATTCAGCTATTGAATCCCTCGGACATCCTATCTGACCATAAACCCATCCTGTTCGTGACCTATCCCTTAAACACTGTACATTTATGAACGTATTTGATAAAGTCAAAGAATTAACAGAGATACAATTATAATGCATATAAACTAATTATACATGTATATAAATAATTAAATATAAAAAATGTTCAAAGTGGCCATTAAAATTATTTACATATCATAACAGATGCTGATTTTAGTGCTGTGTGGCTATGGACACTATTTGAGTGATAACATTCATGCTCTATACCTTCCTTGTTTACAGAAACACTGACTTCCGAGTTATTTAACCGATAATAACAATAAAATTGCCTACTAACCTAATCGGTGCAATGAAATCTGATGAAATCAAAGATCTGTAATAATCTCATATGGACAGGAGGTACTTCGTATTACACACTGTGAAGCTCACAACTGCACCAGTATGTCTGTTTGTGTGAATAAGGTCCTGATGAGAAACTCTGCAATGGGATCTTTGCTGTCATTGAATTTCGAGCAGATCCTCCGCCATCAATATTTCATAATCACAAGTGAAAGAACCCATTTGAGAGAAAACAGTCACTTGCTAAGCTGCAAGTAGAATACATATTTGCATTCTGGCCTCTGGGCTCATACTTCTGTTCTGTACCCTGATGCAATTTTATGTCTTTCAATATCAAGAAAATATTTTTGCGTTATATTGCGCCAATTTTCATCATAAAAAAACATCTTTGGATATCTACCAAAATTACATAGTGGAAAATACGATTTACTAATTAATTTTGTTTCCTTTCAAATGTAATGTAATTGCAATGTAAGTTCCCATTTTGTGCACACAATGACATCACGAACTCCACAACCATCGGGGTCGCAATTTGAGCAGCCAGCAGGGATAATTAATCTCCATAGTGTTGATTGTGTGTCATCGTTTCCGAGGAGTAATCACAGCAATGAAAGATGACGATTTGGCAAATGAAACGAGGTCTCTGGACATTGGGCATTAAGATGATGAATATTCATTGGGGTGATATTATTGGATATTCATGACAGCTCTCCGCTGTGTCTTACACTTTACAGATAAGCAATGTAACAAGAAATCGGTCACAGGCACAATTTATTTAGAGTAATAAGAGGAAGAAAGAAGAAGGAAACGAACAACATGAGGAAACAATTTTAAATCATAATGCACTCATAATGCAAATCATAACGCTTTAATTGATAATTGACATTCTTTAATGTCATATTCTACCATGTATATTATTGATCTGATACCAAATATGTCAATTATAAATACATTATTTACACATTGGTGTAACTTGATTTCACACATTTCATCGTGAAACAAGATGTATGCTAAGTTAGATTATGAACATAATTAATATTTGGGCATTCACAGATTACCACACAAGGCTATGGATCGACGAGACACTAAAGGCAATGCTTCGTGGTGAGGCATGAAGCATGGTGGGGTTGTACGGCTCCTCTCAACCCCTTCGGTTGATACGGATGGTTTTCCCCTTCTCTTATCGATAAATCCCAAGGGTTCTTTATCCTGTATACCACCATAGACAGTAGTACACAGAGCCCGGCCTTGTTACGCAGTTTGGCAGTATTGCATAGTCACCGAAGAATTATAATTATAACTAATTACAATTCTATTTTCGCAAATGCAACGGACTGCAAGGCATTCGGTCACATTTTTCGTCATCTTCCTCACACGAGAAATCATAGCGTTATATGACATTAAGACACGCGTGTAAGAAACGACACCCCACCACGTGATGAGCTGTTCTCTGACTGCATACCGGTTAAACCGACTGAGTTATGCTGTGCCCCCTCACACGGCACAGATCAATGATATGGACTCTATAGATGGACTATTCCTATTGGCCAGTGTATGTCAACGGCGCTGAGACTATTGGAAGTAGCAAGCAAAAGGAAGTGGCACTGTACTTTTACAGAGTTTGAGTAGGTCTACGGTAGACTACCTATTCCGCATTTCTGATTGGTTTACGCATTACCGTATTGCGCGCGTAAAAAGTGTGTTCTGATGGTGATATCATAACGCACTTTTCCATCCAACACTTCCGGCGTCTGGTTCTGTTGATCAGTCGACGTTCGAAGATTTTTCCGATTGAGAGATCATGACACGCAAATGTGTCATTGTCAGTTGTTCAAACCAATATCACCACAATTCCCCAACAACCTTTCATCGGTAAATTTATAAATGATCATTCACATAATAATATATAGCTTCTCAAGCATCAGTGCCTGCACATCACTGTGACAGCTATACCTATGCTCGATCTACACCTGCACCTACAGTGTGAAGTGTTTGAAGAGTGAAGGATCCTCAGTATTATCCAGGTACGTGCTATATCAATAGTATGCAGATGGATATCCATTTAATTATATATGAAATGTACATGTATACCATAGTACGCATTTGGATATATTTCTATATATTTCAAGTCCCAGCATAATTATTTACACCTTATTATAATATACTTATTATTTTACCTATATCATAATACTTATATATGTAATTCATTTCAGTTTGTTGGCTGCGTGTATGTATTGTCTATTATTATTAACGATTAAGGTATAATAGATGTACTGCTTCAGGAGGAGCAATGAAACTTTCTTTCTTTACATGCCAGTACAAACAAGTATACAGGTATTTTCAAAGTTTATTTAAAATTATTTACTTATCTCTTATTTGACTTGCATGTACCTTATTTGCAGTTAACATGAAGAGCTCTGCAAATCTACCTTATATGTATCGTTCACACAAGATGTGTGGAATTGTTAGACTAGGTGAGTTGATTGTGCTAATTATTATATTCATTCTGTGTTTTCATAGTGTCATCATTGTAGATCTTACTGGCACCTTTGCATGGTTGAGCGGTTTCAGCGTCGAACTCTCTATTCACAGTGATGTTTGGTGTCCAGAACTTGGAGGATTGATTCCCAAATTGAGAACACGTAAGCTCTTTATCTGATAATACACCAGCACTGGTTTCTTATTAAAATTTTCATATATTCAGTTAACATTTAAATTCCTTGAAAAACTGTGCCAAAACCGAATTTCTCCTGAACCCAATTAAAAAATAAATTTACACTACCTAATATTATGGGTATTAATTTAAAGAACCTTTATTTGTGTTTAGGTTTATTTTTCTCCTGATTATAGTGGTTCTATTTTCACAGGTTAAATCCCCACCCCAATAAGAATGAAATATACATTTCATTGACATTCATTTGAAATTTTATTTTCAGAGATCCGATCAAGTTGACAGAATTATTGCTGAGGAGAACATAATTTAGAAATTTGCTTTTACTGTTAACTTCAAGTTAGCAGTGAGCCATCATGTCTGGGTTCATCTCTAAAAATCCAATTCTATTACTTCTCCATTTTTATTTTTTTAACATGTTCACAATTTGCTTGAGAGTTCACTGTTCAATTTGAAAGAAGTATATCATTTTTAGTGCCTTTCAATTTTAATCATAATCAATTACTGATCCTAAAACCAAGATATTGCCTCAATGCATTTGTGATTTGCCATTTAATAGCTCATAAATAATCATTTAGATTTCTACCAATTCCACTTGATACAATTTTTCTCCTTTTACTTTTACTGCTTATATATAACAGTTTTCTTCTTTATAATTTATTTCATGTGTAACAACTTAATTGGATTTGGCTGTTAAAATACATGCATTTTAAATTTGTTTCCTTTATCTTTTGGCTTGTGTAGAATGTCTCTCCTTTTCAATCCATACATTTGGAAAATTATGTTTATAATATTATTTGATGTGTAACTTAAGAAATCTCCCATGTTCAATTTGTGTGTAGACTGAAGAAGATTTTTTTTTACCCTTCTCAGATTTTTGTATCTGGAAATCTGAGAAGACTGCGGAAATGCCGAAATAATTAGAATAATGTTATTATTAATAATTATAGCACCTGATTATTCCGTCAGGGCCTATACACTTCAATTCAGGAATCTACCCTTTTAGAGAGAGAGAGAGAGAGAGAGAGAGAGAGAGAGAGAGAGACTTCATTTATTTCACTCGTGCTTCATATACAATGTGACAAATAAAGAAAAAAAGGTAAATTTATCTTTAAATTTTAAAAATTGATCATGTATATCTCCTTATCATTCTGATGCCACTTACATTTCTTTTAAATGAATTGAAAAGTGCAAAACCTCTGAATTTAGCTCGGCAGAAAGTTCAACATTAATTGCACTCGATCAATGGCCTTTTTTTATGCATTCCATTATTAATCTTTTCTTCTTTAATTAATTTTTGTCCTACTGTCTTCAATTTGTTTTTCTCATTTCATAATTTTATCTATCCCATCATCAAATAAATCTCATGGCTCTCATTCGAAAAACAATCTCTCTCTGTCTCTCTTTCTCTCAACCAAAATACAGAAAAAATTTTTGATCTTAAAATTAAAATAATACGTTTTTCTCTGAAATTTTAGTATCCTTTTGACAAGTACTCGTCCTGTGAAATGTAATGCATTCTACAGAGAATTAGTAGTATTTTAACGTTATGATTACCATTAAGCGAGAGCCATAACGCACCGGAATTTCACAGAGACTACCGCCAAAAGCCAATCTCGCGAGCATATTTTCAGAGCTGAATTCTTATTCGATGCTCCATCTGTATTACTCCACATCATTGTATGTGTTGTTATAATGTTGTAATTTCATTTAATGTTGAGGAATAAGGCTAAAATAATTACCCTTGATAGCAATAAATATGATTATAATCTAATCAATATCGCTGAAAGGATGCATGGTTATTTACATGTATTTGCAAATTTCACTGGAGTTGAATGGGTTAAGACTTCCTCGCATGTGCTGGGCGCGATGCATGCTGGTCTATGCAGGAATTGGGTCACTGTGTTGATGATCAACCTATGGGGCCGCTATGGCGCAGTGGTAGCGCTTTGGCCTAGCGAATAATTTATCACACCAAAAAAGACAATAATATTATTATGTTCAGTCCCCAAAGCGAGACCTGATATTTAATTTTACATTGTGTGGACCTTGAAAGTCCCATTGAATCAAATCGGAAATGAGCGTTGCGATCACCAACAATCCCATAACCCCACTTGAGCGCATGCGCAATAGATTGCCGATATAGCCTTTTGTTATATTTATATTGAGGATTGTTACATTGTATTTTACTATTCGTTTGGCACCGGGAATCATTTACACAGCTTATCTGGCCTTGAAAAGCATTTGCCCCCGGAATCATGGTTCAGGAATATTATGTCACGAAGAAAACATTCTTCTTATTCAATGTTCAATTCTGTCCGATCACATTACTCCAATCAGCCTTCTTATTATTAATATTAATCCTTCATTTAAATACTTTCGTTGAATTCCCTTTGACATCATAGTTCACATATATAAAGAAGCAAGTCAAAACTTGTAAGCTCGATGATAAGTTAATGTGAATAAAAGGGTAGGAACACTTAAAAGCAGGATCCGCTTTAGTGAACGAGAATAAAGGATTGCGGAAAACACAGATCCGGGTGCACTCTGAGCACCAGAATCTACAGGTAACAAGAAAACAAGAGAGAGTGTAGAAACATTACTTAATTGCACCAAAGGCTGTTATTTTAAACGTCTGTCACTCTGTCTTCTAAATAACAAGCTTTGAGATAAATGATTTCAATACGCGAAGTTATTTCGATGCCAACCTTTGCAAAGCTGATGTGTCAGTTAAACACATTAAACTTTCCCATGCATGTCGGTTACGTTCTATGTGGGGAAGACCAGTGAAGCGGCTGAGTGACGTCAGAGTAAACCCAATGTGGGCGTGGCTAAGCCGCCATATTGGTCTGACTGTAGGAACGCAACGCTTTGCTTAGCAACACAAATTAGCTCCTACGATGAGCAGGTGTATATAATGTCTTGAAATGTGTCGGTCAAAAGGCGTATTTGTCTTTTGTTTCTGAGCACCCTCTCGACCAAGATGGACGGTTAATAATTTATATATTGTACATACATATTATACATGTATATTTTTTGCAAAACCATTTAATATGTAAATGGTGTCTCAGACACGCTTTCGCAAATTAAAACCATTGTTATCTTATATTTCTCAAAAACGGCTCCACACATGAACATCTATACTATACTAATTGGTTTCTGTTATTCAGACATGTATAACATTTATATTCTGATAAATTGCACAATTTCATATTGTAGTAAATAATTATAAAACGTGAAAATTGTGACTATGACTACAAAATTTTTCAAGTTACGTACGAACTTTGTAAGTTAGAACTTAGAAAAGATCTCTAAAGCTTCGCAGTGTTTTCAACATTTTCTGCAAATTTGAATTTCAAGGGTTGACATTCTTGCGCTCTAAATACCATCCAGAATACTAGTACCACACCCAAACTTCGATTCTTAGAAAAATCTTCTATTTGATTTTCTTTAAAGCAGTGGAGAGATATTTCTTTGAATGGTAATGAGCCTGGTATGCTTTCATGCATTTAATTAAATATAATTATTATTACATTTATACCGTGCTGAATTACAGTAATAAAAATGATGTTATTGCTTCAAATATTAGATATACGACGCCATGCAAAGTGACACGGACTGATTGCTCGCATTAACGCGTTGCGAAGGCATATATCATTTGACCTTTAGGCTTCTTGCATGATGACATACAACAAACATTTTTGATGCAATGCAAAGTAATGCTACGTAAGGCGACAGCAGAGGAATTCCGATGCTTACCTATATTTATCATGCAAAGCTGATTATCATTATCAGCATTCAGACAAAAATTAAGCCAACTTATATTACCTTGAACTATGAGGAGATGCCCATAATATAAAATTTGATTATGTTTATTTGATTATGTTATTATTGTATATAGCTCCATCGAGATCAAATCACCAGAAAAGTGTACTATGTTTACGTTTTTTCTTTAATATTTTTTTCTTTAATATTTTCTCTGAATGTGTTTTTTATAGGCTTTGCCAGCTTCATGTTCATGTGTTTTTCACGAACTTCTGAATTCTCTCTTCTGATACATCAAAAGCGGTGTAATATCAACACACTTTTGGCACACTAATCAATCAAAATTATTAAGTAATTAATACTGACTTTTCCTAATTCGGCATATCTTTATGCTACTCATCAAAGCTGTGTTTTCAAAGCATCTCTCTACCAACAGTGCGGGTTTGTGACGCAAAGGGATTTGAGAAAGCGAGTTATTATAACTGTTATCCTCATCCTTTGATCTGCAAATCAGTTATCGCGCGGTAATAGTTACATGCCTACACAGCGTAACCTCTGTATTCACAAAGTGTGCTATGCTGGTCATACTGGTAGCTGAGACAAAAATGTGATTTTCTCACTTTTTGCTTGCGAGGGTGTGGCTTTCACCAAAGTATATGTGTTGTTCAGAGCTGTATTTCAGTACATTAAATTGTATGTATGATGTTGAATCTTATATCGTTGGATTTACAAGAGAACGACCTATCCTAATATGTAAAATATATAGCTATGCGTGCGCGCATATAGAAATTACTGAGCGGTGAATCGAGGCTTTTTGAGTAAAGTACGTGGCGGTGAACGGGTATCGACCCGAAATTAATTACTGTGGTGGTGAATGTGTAAAGGGTGGAACTGTGGCAAAAACATGGCATGGGAGAATGTACATATGATTGCATAAAATTAGACAATAAGACTGATCTTGCTTTGGGAGAAAGGGCACAGGAATGTATCTTAGAATTGAAAAAAGATTCAAATGCTGACTCAATGTTTATAAAATCTGTGGAAACACAAATCAATGATCCTGGCTTGTACTCTTTAAAAGCAGTGAAGAGGGGTTGGGAGGCATTATCCTTAGTGATTTAACACGATTGTGACAAAACTCGAGATGCTTTAGGTTATTCAGCAATTTCTTAATTACAGCGCCAGATATATATGCCCACACCTCCAGTTTGATACAATTGAGCTCTGTGCCCAGACACTCCTCCCAGTCAGGAGATGAAGCAGGTTCAGAATGGAAAGGAGATTCAGCTGGTGGGGCGACAGGGAAGTGAGGCAGCAGCAACAGCAGAGGAGGCTATCTTCGGTTTTCCATTTTGGTCCACGGTCCAGAAGGGTTCACTATTTGCTCCGGGTGACAAGGTGTTTAGCAGTTTAGTTGCGCTGGCTTCAGCAGCAAGACACCTCAGCAACTCTTCTGAAAGCTGAAGGAAGGCGTTCAGGCACAATAGCCCTTGTGGTAAGGAAGATTTCCTCTTATATTCTTTTCTGGTAGTTGGATGTGAAGTTTCAGGAGTCGATGAAATTTTGGAAGTGTGATGGCACGCTTGCGAGGAAGACCGTTTACGGAGCTTGAGCAATCCCTTGTCTCTGGATCAGCCATTATATAAGGCGGGGTCAGTGTCTCAGGGAAGTTGACACGCGAGCGGAATACTTAACTGTGATAACAAAGCTGAAGTCGCGAGTTATTTTCACGATTAACCAGTCGCTGAAATCACAACAAAGCCTCGATCAAACGAATATTTGATGCGGGCAGACCGCCGGCTGATGTGTTCGACAGTGAAAGCTTTATCTTTTGTCTCTGGGGGAGACTTCAACATGGATACTTCAGGCCCTGTGTCTTAACATTCGATATGGCTCTTCGATTGTTTGCAGCTGAAAAATCATTTATTCTACACTTGATGATTTGCCCAAATTATTTTGTAGTTAATTCATGTAATGGTTATTAACCAGTTTTTATTCATTTTTAATCGCCAGAAGGTACATAAATTTTTGCCAGTACTGGTGGTCGCTTTTGGGGCTTCTCGTGGATCCTTTTATAAAATTTTCATTACCATGTTACAAACATGTATATTTTTGAATGCTTTGATTGGTTAATGAGAAAAATATCGAAGATATCCGTCGATGATTAGTTGTCTAAAAACGATTTTGAATTTGCGCGTTAATCGGTCTCCCCCATTTTACGAAATACTGACTCATGTTTTATTAAAATTGGTGCCAGAGGTGATCGCGTGGCTTCTTGGAAATTCAGTGCTTGCATGCATTTTTTTTTTTCCTGGAAAGCTAACCTGTATTCGGTTCAAATTTCAACTTTCTGTGATAACGCATTCTATGTTAGTCTGATTAACCTTTCGAACAACCGTCTTGCAAGTATTTCATGATGCCATTGTGCTTGCATGTACACGCCAGTCGCAGTTGACAGTATTCCGAAAACACGGAGAAAAGTAGCTATCGCCGGGTGGAATGAACTTGCACGTACAGCACGTCGAGGGGCTTATTTTCTGAAACCCATTGTGGAAGGAAAATGACTGTCAATGTCCCGGCATCATCTTTGATGTGAAAATGACAGTTTTCTGTGTGCCTGGAGGGAGAGATTTTTGGACTGAAGTAAAGAAAATTAAGGGAGGAATAACTATTACCCCAACCTGCGTCGGCACTGTAGTTGGTGCTGGTGAAATTTATTCTCTTTTCACTGACAGGTGCAAAATGCTATTATACCAATGTATATTACACCTTTATGCCTAGAACATTTACCTGCAATGTCTTTTCCGTGTTCGATTACAAACAATGCAGTTTATATCCGTTAAATGGAGCAATTCTACAGGGGAGTGCTTCCGCTCTACTAATGGCGTCAGAACAGGAGGCGTGTTGTCTCCTTTAATGCTCAATGTATGCATAGGAAACCTACTGCATGGTTATCCAGGCGGGCTGATATGTTCTAAGACGCTTTAGCTTACGCAGAAGATGTCTGTTCACTTGCTCTGAAACTATGTGCGACTAATGCCCTTCATATGTGTGAAGAATATGCCCATGAATTAATGCTAAAAAATATATGCTGTAATTGTTCGCAGCAGTCCCCACCCATGAGAGCCGAAAATATTTTTTTCTGGCCATATAATGATATTGCCCAGTCTCAGAAGGACCTGGTTAACCTGATTGGCAACATAAGTCAATAAAATGTAAATTTAATATCTACCTAATTTAACAATTTTAAGAAAAGATGTAGCATTCATTCTGCCTTTGGTGTTGAATTCGCCAAAACAGCGGATGGGTAAAACCCTGACACTGATTACTGATTCCTGTGTCTAGGTCATGACATATACAGAAATGTAGTAATTCAGTCATGAAACAGTATCAACATGACTCATTGACTGAACGACAAAGCAGCAAGTAATAGCACCAAAACGACTGTCACTCATTAAGTGTGATTGACAATTTCACAGTGACACTCACACTGCACTGGCTGCTGTCTAGTCAGTAGGGCCTGTTTATATACTCACTCAGTCTATCACTCAGTCTATCGAAGTTGAAGAATTATCTGCTGCAGAGAGTGCACACCTCACCAGTGGCTCCTGTATAATATATGTGAATTTTGGAGTTATACCTCACGGATCTCGACAATTTTGGTATCAACGGATAGCTTGGGAACCAGTGATTCAATCTGCATGTGCAGGCTGTTTGTAGAATTTTTTCAAGGGAAAAGGACGACAGGCTGCACGCTGAATCTCATAAGGATCTGTCACTGTACTTGTCCATTTCGCCAGCTCTTTTCAATGGCGCGCTTCACTAAAGCTGACCCACTCTGTGCTCATGTGGATAGTCGCATAACAGGAGGACTGTTGTGTTTGTAAACACAACCACGTGAACCAGATCAGCTGATCACCGCTGATGAGCTATGGCCAAGCTCACGCTCGCCGCTGTTGAAAACCTTAAATCGCTAAACAAACTGAGACTCTAAAAGAGAAGATCGCATCCCTCCGTACAGAGGTTTCTTCTTTGCGTGCAGATTTCGCAGCCGAGAAACAGTCCCAAGGCTGCTCATGCACATCCCATTCTTCGAGCAGTCCTGATGGTGCTGCGATATTGCGGGCTGGTGATCGACGATCTTTTGCTGAAGTTGTGACCGCTGTAAAAACTGCTCTCCAGGATGACAGATCCAGACGTGAAGTTGTCATTGCACAAATGCCAGAGAAAAAGATGAAAACGTTATCAATGACCTTTGCACCAAGGTGGGATTTGCCACCCGCTCTACTGCAGTAAATCGCTTGGGGAAAGCCTCTGCTGACCACGCAAGGCTCGTAAAAGTCACTCTTCAGACGCCATTCAATGCCAGGAAAGGTTGGAGAGGCTCGCAAGAACGGAAACGGTGACGTTAAATGCTTACGGTTCAGACCATGTCGCAGCAGGGAGGAGCAAGCTCGCTACAAGGATCTAAGTACGAAAGTGCGGGGACTGAACCAAGAAGTGAAAGACTCCGGGGTAGACAGTGAGAGCTACAGTTTGCGCACCAACGGCGAGATGTGGTAATTTGCCAAGCGAAACCAAAAATGGAAACGTGTTGAGGCCTGGCCTCCAAATCTTATCCCCCGCGTCGTATCGGAAATCGACTCTTGAGAACCCCTGTCTTGAATGAGACATCTCTGGAGAATCTTCAGCTCGGACTCATTAACCCATGGTCAGTTGCAAATAAGGCTGATGCTGTGTGTGATAAATGAAACTTGGCTAACGAGAACCGACTCAGATGGACCAATCTTAAAGGCTTTGAAGCCATGTGGCTACAGTGTTCAGCCCCTCCCACGCACTCATCGTCGTGGAGGTGGCGTTGCGTTCCTGCATAGAGATACTGTCAAAGTTTCGCGTGTCAATGCCCCAATCTACCAACCCTTCAAAGTGCTCGAGTGTCTTGCACACTCTCCATGGTGTGTCCACCCAGCTGTCTGTGATCTATCGCCCTCCTTCTTCAGGTACCGTTCATCAATTCATGGAGGAGTTCGGAGATTATCTGTCTTCAGTAATGAGCTCCGCGGGGCAGCTTTTGATTGTAGGAGACTTTAACTTTCATCTTAATGAACCCGATGATCGTGATGCTCGTACATGTACCGAACTTATGACATCTTTCAGTCTCCAGCAACGTGTGCATGGCCCGACCCATAGAAGTGGACATACGCTGGACTTAGTGCTAACACACTTGGATGATAACTTAATTGGTGTCAGCAGCCAATTCCGTCGATCGTGGTTTTCCAGAGCACTGGCCGGTGTGCGTCACACTCAATATGAAGAAGCCACCACTTCCACAGAAAACCCTAGTATACAGGAGGCTAAAGACACTGTTGAAGGCCTAACTGAAGACTGTACTCACTACCTCGCCCATCTGTAACGCTGCACGGTATGATTCATTGAATTATGATGAAACCATAACGCTCTACACGCGTGAGCTGGAGAAGTGCCTGGACCAGCTGGCTCCACCACAGAAACGAATCGTGACTGTGCGTCCTCCGTCCAAATGGTACAGCGATGCAATAAAAGCCACAAAATAGTGCAAGAGGCAGAAGGAACAACTTTGGAGGAAAACAGGCTTGATTGTGCATCGAGATATGTACAGACTAAATCAGCATTCTACAAAGAGACCATTCAAAGCTGTGGCAATGACACGAAAAAGCTCTTTTCCCTGACAAACGAGATCCTCAGAAAAGATACCACGCCGACAATCCCCATTGATGCTAACACTTTTGGTGACTTTATCCTAAATAAGTAAAAGATATCAATTCCTCAAAGCAACGATCATCCCTTACCTGCAGTACAAGTTGATGCCACTCCCCTTGTCGTATTTCAACGCTTGACAACTGAAGACACCCTACACCTCATAGGTCGCTTCTCCTCGAAGACCAGTAATCTTGACCCCATTCCAACAACTTTTGTTAACGACAAGAAAAATGTGTCAACGACAGAAAAATCACAGCACCCAAAGAAATAGCAGACCACCTGAACACATTTTTCACCAACATCGGACACAAAATAGCATCACAAATTTCACCCTCTGACACAACCATCGACACATATCTTCAACCAATCAACGCACCACCTTTCGACTTTCATCCAATAACACAAAGAGACATCGACCAAATCATTCACAAACTCAAACCCAAACACTCAACAGGACACGACGACATCAACACCATACTCATCAAAACACTGCACCGAGAACTTTGCCAACCCCTCACTCTAATAATCAACCAAATGATAGCAACATCCATCTTTCCAAATTCACTCAAAATAGCCAAAATAAAACCTCTATACAAGAAAGGAAACAGACATCTATGCGAGAACTACAGACCAATATCATTACTACTTGCAATATCCAAAATACTAGAAAAAAAAACACACTTAAACAACTCGACCACCACTTCACAACCAATAACCTCTACTACAAAAGTCAATACGGTTTCAGACACAAACACTCAACGGAACACGCACTACTGGAACTGACCGACCGCCTACTAACCTCCATGGATAAAAATGACTGCCCGACATCAATCTTTATAGACTTGACCAAAGCATTTGACTGTCTCAACCACAACATTCTCATACACAAACTCAAACACTACAACCTCCAAGACAAAAGCCATCGCACTCTGAAACAACTACTTAACACACAGACAACAATATACCACTTTTACAAAACACAA
>KB309282.1:52654-109659 GCA_000328365.1 Capitella teleta
TTTTTTTTTTTTTTTTTTTNTCAGTGTTGACATTTTATGTGTATAAACTGTATGATAAACTGTATAATAATATAGCCTTACGCTTGCCCGACATTGCTCTTCGAACGGTGTGGATGAGATAACATTCGATCGTTGTAGCCTTCAGCTTTTTTTTTGTGAAGATGGCCACTCCTTGCTTAGAATTGGAGAGGTTGGTATGCAGGTCGTATCCTGGTAGTTGGATTTCTCCTGAGGTGAGTAGAATTGATGCAGATCACATCTGGCTTGTGAGCAGTACTGCAGTAGTAAGTGTTTGTAGTTCGTTTCGCATGTTGATGAGGTTATTGACATTGAAGTAGACATACCTGATCCTTTTTTCATTGTTGTGTACCCTGTTTTCGTCGCTCATTCTGGGACTAATTCTTTCCGGTCTTCCATCATTTCCTTCGTCATTTCAATCAGTATTCCTTGTAGTGTTGCGATCATCCTGGCCATCCCTTGGACCTGAACTGATACCTTCGACACTTCCATCAGGTAAATGTGCAGTTAAAACCGTAACTGTGCTACATATTTACAAACAATCTCTGTTGGTGCTGTGCTTGGGGTGCATATAGGGTTGGGTCGTTTTCCGTGCCTTGACTCTCAGGATTGATTTCCCTCTCACAATGTGGACGTAAACAGCAAACAGTACATACCCATAAGGCATCATCCCGTGTCATGTACTCATACACCTGGTCATGCATGCTGAAGCACTTGCAACAGAAATACAGTGAGCACAATTCACATTCCATCATTTTAGCATCATCTTCTGCTTTATAGTCATAAAGTGCACATACCCAGGTGGTGTCAGCCTCCCCTCCAGACGCCTCCTCAGACAGGTCACTCTCTTGCTGGTCTTGTTTCTTGGAAGAGCGGGATCTGAGGTCTCCTTCAGCCTTCTTGCCTCTTGTTTTAAGCAAGGCTGACCTCCTTGCACTCGGCTGGCTTGCGTATGGGTCCTTTCTGGCCAGGTTGGTTTCGCCTTTCTCTTTTTTTTTCTTTTTCTTTTTTTTTTTCTTATCCGGGAGTTTGGTCTTACCACTTTTTAGTCGGAGTTTATCCGAAATTTCATTTAAAAGGTTCATGAATTATGATGGTCACAAACTAAACTAGGAAGTGTCGCAATACCGAAAGTTTTGTTTGTTGTCAGAAGTTTTTATATGTAGTAGAGTGAAATCCATTATGGGCGGATTCACTCAAACTCAGCTGTCAAATTTTCCTAGATGGATTTCTTGGAAATCGAGTGAATGGCACTTCAAAATTTTAGATCCAATTTAAGCAGATATGTACAGGTTAATCAATTTCCAGTAGTTTTATCTTTTCAAAATCCGGCACTTGGGAAGTCTTTTTCTCGCAGCTCCGGAAAAAAAAATACTAATCGCCACGCATGAGGAAGCCTCTTCCCCTAAATATAGAGTTTGTTGATCTCATAACTCTGCAATTAAGCAATAGATAATGATGAAACAATGAAATAGGTACTACTCACACCTTGTTGAAGCACATTATGGTTTAATCAATATACGGTGTTGCCTCCTCGACGAATCCGAGTGAATCTCAGACAATCAAAGAAGAGGAGCGATCAAGCGGCGTGAAATGAACATCCCGCAGCATTGATCTTAGCGTCGTATTCATAATGTGACAATGCACTGTTGTTTATATTATACATAACACTGCACATTATAAAGCTTTACTTATACTTTTATTTCAAGGCCAGGGTGTAACTAGAAGGTTTAGCTCGGTGTGTTTTACGAGGTACTGTTATAATGAAAATCATAACGCACCAGGCGAAATCGTTAGTTGGTTATATATAGATGAGTAGAGTATTACTTCATAACAAATACATAGAATATTCTCCTGAATATATTTTTATTATTATTATTATTATTATTATTATTATTATTATTATTATTATTATTATTATTATTATTATTATTATTATTATTATTATTATTATTATTATTATTATTATTATTATTATTATTATTATTATTATTATTATTATTATTATTATTATTATTACTATTATTACTATTATTATTATTATTATTATTATTATTATTATTATTATTATTATTATTATTATTATTATTATTATTATTATTATTATTATTATTATTATTATTATTATTATTATTATTATTATTATTATTATTATTATTATTATTATTATTATTATTACTATTATTATTATTGTTATTATTATTGTCATTGCAAGTAAATACTCCTGGGTGACGAAAAAACCACGATTATTCGAAGCAGAAATTTGTTGATTATAACGGTTTTAATATCTTTAAGTGATTTATATAGATTAATAATAACATACTTCTCATTGGACTTCGAGTACGTTTGATGGCAAATGGTTTCTTCAGAATTGGCTGTTTGCCATCGCTGATGCCTCAGCATCCGAACGCGAGAGACGCTGTGTATTTTAGACTTGTAATCATGCATTTGGATTCATTTTTTTTTTTTTTTTAAACGATCCACGCAACTTAGCAGTTATATCTGTCGATATCAATGATATATTCTGCAATGAACCACCAATACCCAGGTAATAATAGCCTGAAATTTATTATTCTCTGGTTAAAAGTGATTAAACATGTGTTTTGATTAAAATGTTGGCAGTTTTGCATGTTATTGTCGCTGAATGCATTATGCTTGTGGCATCTACTGTCGATTTTCTTGTTTTGTGCTTGTTTTGCAGTACCCACACGAGTGTATCGCGCATCTGCAGAATGCACCGTGCCTGCGAACAATCTAGGATATTTATGGAAATCATTGTAAGCCAATCATCACCGGTGGATAATCATAACGTACTCGACTTATTCAGTCTGAATGTACATTACATCAAAAAAAAAAAAAAAAAAAAAAAAAAAAAAAAGAGAGAGAGAGAGGGAAAAAAAATTCGGCATGAATTTTTATGTAATTGGAATAGAAATGATAAGAAAAGCAGCATGGCATGTTAGATTAACCGTACCAAGTATTTATTTCTCTTATCTTTGTGTGGTTATCACACTGCGATCTGTTTTGTAACACTTTCTCAGAAATGCGTAGCACCATTGGAAATAAAGCATTGAAATCGTTAACATTGAATAGATAGACTATACTTTTGGCCCACTCTGTATTGGAGATAAAGCGTTAAGCCTTTTGATGTCGGGTTCAATTCTCCAGTAAAAGTAACAAAACTCTGCAACACAATGCATGTCGACCTTGCAATGCGTACGCAGGTGAATAATAATCAAATCTGTGGCGGGTGTTTCATCACAACACAAAGAACACAGACAGCAGCAGCACTTCCCTCTGAAGACGCAAGTAATGTCATGTTTGAGGGCTGATTGAGTCCCTACATAATTGAATAATGCATTGCAGACGACACAGCAGACATACGGCACCACTTCACTCGCACTACATCAACCAAAGTGAAGAGGTCGACGAGGAAGATGCTGTCAGCCCACAGACAAGCAGCAAGAAGTCCAAAACCAGGGTGGGGGAGGGGGTGTCCGAAAATTGGCATATTTCAGGAACTTCAAAGTTGAGAATCGAGGCAACAATTATAGTCAATATTCAGTAATAAACAAAGTACCAGCACATAATTCGGATGATGTAGGCTTGCAGATTTATACTGAATTCAAATTACGATTTAAATTGCATATAAATGCAATGTTCTCAAAAACATAATTTAATTGTACATGAAATGTACACATACAGAGTGGACCAAAAGTAGTCTATCTACTCCATGTTAAAAACAAAACTCTACGAACGAGCATTATGGAATGTCATTTATTGTATGACGCTTCAATGCATGCTCTCTGATTTTTTATTTTAGGAGATTAACATTGGTGCCACTCTCATAACAATAGCATTCTCAAACAAAACAATAGTACGAGAGTGAGTGAGTGAGTGGGGTTTTACGGCTCCACCCAAACCGTTCGGGTGATACGGGCGCCAGAACAGAAGGCCCGGGACCGGGGTTTCCCCCTACTCTTATCGATAAATCCCAAGGGTTCTTTATCCTGCATACCACCATAGACAGTAGTACACAGCGCCCGGCCTTGTTACGCAGTTGGGCAGCACTGCAGAGTCACCGAAGAATTACAATTGTAATTCACAATCATAACGCCCGTGGCCTGATCGGGTCTCGAACCCGGGACCTCGACCCCCACGGTCGGCATAGGATTGTAGTCAGCGGTTTAACCCACTGCGCTATCCGGTGCCCCTAGTACGAGAGTGTTGCCTTAATTATGCGCTCAATAAAGCTTATCCATGGTCCGGGGCCCTGTTTGCCGCCAGAAGTAGAAATATTGCGGAATGATGAGTGCATTCTATTATTTGAGACAAGTCGGCATAAATGCATGTTGGTAAAATTGGAATAGGAGTGATAGGAATACCAGCATGACATGTTAGACTAACCATACCAAGTACATGTATTTATTTCTCTTATATTTGTGTGGTTTTCACACTGCAATCTGTTTTGTAACACTTCCTCAGGAATGCGTAGCGCCATTTGAAAGCATTGAAATGATTAATATGCATTATATAGCTAGACTACTTTTGGCCCACTCTGTATATTATATGATATATACATGTACTCCCTAACAGCTAGGTGACCCTATGGAATGGCAAAGACGAATGCAAGATTCCAAGAAAAGAATGATTTCAATGTGGAAAGCATGAGTTTTTATATCAACGAAATCGAAACATACAAAGACAAATTTAGATACAAGCAGTTCGTGATTAATCTTCCAGCAGATGAGCTAATGAGTTGTCGCCACAACCCTTATACTCTCTTTGGATTATTCACCAAATGTATACACTGGCTTTTTGGAAAACGATTATTTATCTCTTCTTTTTTTTTTACCAGGACATCACTACGGGCTACGCGGCTACGCCCCTGGAACCAGGGATCAACATATAAAGGAGAGAGTTACACCGTTCATTTGCTAGTCGCCAGCATGGAGCTTTATCGCATGCTGTGGTTGTTTGTCTTCTTGACTAACTTTGAAGAGAAGCTTTGCGAGTTAGTGAATCGCCAGTACAATGGACTGACATTTGTTCCAGGAGACATCTCACCGAATGTTACTGAGCTTTGGCTGCAAGGAAATGCATTTACGACCATCCGGCAAAGTGACTTCAACGATAAGTTCACGCAACTTGCTCAGCTTAAAATTCGCCTGAACAATATTTCATCTATTGAGAGCGGTTGCTTCAAAGGAACAGTGCTACAAGAACTTTACATTGACACAAATAAACTAACTTCCATTCCTGATCTACACGAGGTAAGCACCACTATGGAAAAACTCGGCCTGCAATTTAACCAAATAACCAAGATTTCAATGGAAGACCTAAGTTATCTGACCAAACTAAAGTGGTTAAGTTTGTTGAATAACTTGATCTCGACA
Source organism: Capitella teleta (assembly GCA_000328365.1). Classification (NCBI taxonomy): domain Eukaryota; kingdom Metazoa; phylum Annelida; class Polychaeta; family Capitellidae; genus Capitella; species Capitella teleta. The sequence goes on from KB309282.1 coordinate 58,069, forward strand.
TTGCCGGACTTCACCCAGTTCATGCCAGCACTGACTGAGCTAAACTTAGAAGAGAATCCGCTGGACTGTTGTCAAAGCACAGCTTGGTTGAAGCAAGTACCCAGCAGTGTTCTTAATATAAGCCAATTTCCCTGCAAATATCCATCAAAATGGAATTCAACTGACTGGAATGCGACCACAAGCGACATGATCTGGGGTCAACCATGTCATGGCTGGGGTGAGCTATACATATTATTATTAGCAATATTTCAATCTTCTTTGATTTATGTCATTATTTCGTTTTAAATGCCGTTAAAACAAGAGCAATTGTTTATTAACGCCGCCCATTTAGCACCTACTTGATTGGCAATGCATAGCATATTATGGGGTTAGAGGTTTCACTTTGGTCATGCATTAATCGCATGAGATATGAAGCAAGGGCCCAGTGTGAAGTTTTGGCTGCTCTGTGCATGTAATTCGCCGGTTGAATCCACCAGTGAAAGGTTGATAATCTGTGAAAGCGGCAAGCGGTGTAGACCCACACTCGTATTCCACTAAAGCTCTTTGTTCGGTTTTCAGCACCAGAAGACAGGCTGAATGAGTGGATCTCCCTCGACGGCTAAGGAACGTTAGCTTCTTTTAAATTAAATATCCTCTCGAATTTAATCAATTTTAACGTATTCATCTGCTCCTGTAATCTCAGAATTCAAAAGTAACTTAGCACGATGTCAAAGCAGCGCAAAATCTTGAATCACATACATACATAACATGTATGCACACACCTCAATTACACATTGAATCATAAGTTATGTGAACAACACTTTAGACGATTAAAAATTCAGTGTACCAAGCAAAAATTGCGGAGCCAACAATTGTAATTAAATTACACAATTTTATTACAATAAAGTTACAATTCCATTATGAATTTGCTGATTTTCCGCCGATATTTGTCTTCAACATAAGGTTTGAATTCATCCTTGGTTAACCACATGAAGTCTTTAATGGTCTCCTGGTCTGCCGGCTCAACTTGACCCTCTTGCAACTGAGCCTTGTAAAAGAACACCTGGAGCAAAAGTTAACAAATTCGCTGTAATTAGCACTATTCTCCCATTTCCTATTCTCACCTTCAGACCAATGCAGCCGTCACTGCTGGGTTTGGCGAACGGCGTCTCCTGATAACCAACAGGAGCGTTCCCCATGAAGGACGCCACCAACGCACTGCCACAGAGAGATGAGAGGGTTCGTTCCGCTCCCTGATAAGCACTCGTTGAGAATAATATCCCTCACATACAATGAGAATTAACAAACCTGTCGGAGCGTTTCTCCTTCCAGGAGTTGACTTTTTGGAAGCACCCAATGCTGATGACCGGGGGCTACCTGCTGCTTGACCACAAGAACCAGCTTGCGATCCAAACATCGATCTGTCGTTTTTAAATCTCCACTCTTATCAGCAGCTGTATGAAATGAATAAAAATAACTCCTCAATTCACTCAAACAGTCTTGCATTCAAATTATGTTAGTACTATAGACAGTAGCGTACCTTCATATTACGATAATAGATGACACTCACCAGTGATTCTGGACGCAAAACTTGACTCTGCCAGTTCTTTCTCCCACAGGTCTTCCATGTCCATAGCTGTCTGCCTCTGTGCTTCAGCTTCCGTCTCTTCATAATCCTCGGCTTTTTTCCGCTCTGCTAGCGTTCTATGAAAACCAAAAGTTAGCCTCTGACAAACAAATTAACATATGAAACAGATGATTTAAAATGAATTTAGCAAGAGCTAAAATAAACTTGTTTGAACTCACAAATCCTCCTTGTGTCTGATTTCATGGTCGCTTAGCAAACTGTTCTCAAATTCAACTTTATTCAAGTATTCGGTGAACTCTTTCTCGATGGAGGTCTTCTCAGCAGTGACGACTGGAGTTCTCTCCAGACAAACAGCCGTGTAGATCTTCCATTTATTGTGAACAACTGAGCTCATGCAACGACACACAGCAGCTGGGGAGAAAAGAAAACAAGAAATCAGTCGAAGCCAGAAATACGGAATTATTTCAGAGAGAATTCCAAGGAGGAAAGCAAATTCTACAACAACAAAAATAGGAGGAATCCCAAGAGAAACAATGAAAAGTGGAGAAATGGTGCCGAAGTATCGGCTTAAATGGCTTTTGACTAAACAGACAAATGTATTGAAATATGTCATTTTCTTTGACAACTCGACAAGGCACAATTTTCTCAATTAAGAACAGGGGTAGCCACACTTCTCAAGGAGACGGCCAAATAGTAAACCCCAGAGTAGCCCACAGGCCAAGGATAATGCTGAACAGATAGAAATACATTTAATTCAAGATTTGCCCCATTCTTGAGCATGCACAGGGTCCTCACAAGGCCAAAGTTGCTTATTGGTACCAAACCATTATAATTTGGCTAAAACATGCAAATTTGACACTCTCGGAATGATTTGAAGTTCTCCATTTTCTTGTAATTGACTTTGAGTAATAGGCAGCATGAGTCATCTCCAGGTGGGGCGTCCAATGTTGTGCTCTTCCTTTGCAGCAATCCGGGTGTCGCAAATCAAACAAACTGGGGTGCAATTTCGCTCTCTGAAGAAGTACTTTATCATTTGGATTCCAATGCCTCTGAATGTGGCAATGTGCGCGCTATCAGTCTGCAGTGAATGCCTGAACAGCAAACCAATCGGCGTCATTCAACGGGATCCCCATCAAATAAATATAAAATTGTACATGTACATGACTACATGCATTTAGTAAATCACTCGCTAAAAGGTTGTCGTTTCAATTCACAAAATAATCATCAATTTATGTACATAGCCACCATGACCTTGAACCTCAAGTAAATTAATTGAAATTCCGAATTTAGACCTAAAAATTTCAATGGGAGATGTAAACATAATTGGCCATCCACGGTCGGGAAGAAAACCACACAGAAAGACAGACAAAGTGATAATTTTTATATAGGATTTATTTCAAGTGTTTTTTTTTTTTTTTTTTTTTTTTTTTTTTTTTTTTTTTGCCAACGACGCAGAAGAAGAGAACTCCCGAGGACTGCTAAGGAATTTGGGTTGTGCAGCAAGCACAACAAACACCAAAGGAAGATGTAAGTTAAAGTTAAGATGTTGAATGACTCTCATCAGATATGTTTTAGATGAGATCGTGTCAAATGAGAATGTGTTGCAGCTGGCAAGAGATGATGTCAGAAGAAATGTTACTATGTACAAAGTTCGGGGGTAAACCAGCAGCATTCTCCCAAGAACTGCGCGGCGTAGAATTGAGAAAAAAGTACCGCTGCTGACCCGAGAAAGGCTCCTGGTCAACACCGAGGATTACCTCTCGGGCTGAGAAAGCAGCGGTACTGTGTCCGGCGGGCTGAAGAATAGCCACGCACACTCGGAGGCGCTGAGGATCGCCGACTTGAGAGATACGCCGAACTGGACCCTGGAGAGGACCCTCCGCTCGGCCGACTTGGACCCCAACAGGCTCCGGGGAAAGGCCATGACTCACCTCATGACCCCTCTGGACCTGCTGGTCTTCCTCCTGCATACGAACAAGTCTTTGGGTGGGGACCATTTTTAATTAGAACATATTTTGAAATCCGGAAACTTGAATATTTTGCTTTGTTGGAAGTACCAGCCTAAGTGTTTAAAGATGTTCAGTGACCTATTTAATGGATGAAACTTGTTTTTATTGTGATTTACCGTGTAACCCCCTCACCCCCACGCCTCAATGCTCAATATATCGTCGTCACTGCCACACCTTTTGTTATCTTCGCTTGACTATGCGTGCGGAATGCGATCAATGTTCATTTCACTTGCTCTTCTTGTGCGCTGATTTTTCCTTTTAACCAGATTGAAAATGAAATTGAATTTCTTCGCGTGCTGAATGTGTTTAACAGCTGTTTATACAGTCGTCGGAGATCACTTCTTAATAATCAGGAATTATATTCTGGGGATATGGTTTTCTATCCTTTTGAATTTGATGAGAGAATTGAGCGTTATATAACGGACTTTGATGCGGATGATCAATACTGAACAGTGATTTTTTAAAAGGCTATGGTAATCCATACTATGATGAATCTACTTTTTATGATAAATTCAGTTCTTTTTCGAGCTCTGATAATTTTTTTGTACTTCACCACAACATTCGTAGTGCCCCGAGAAACCTTACTTCACTTATGTCATACTTGAAGTATTTATCAACGATTTTTCATTAATTGGTCTGAGTGAGACTTGGTTTTCCGAGGGAACTATTGATGCCGTGAGGCTTCCTGGTTATAAACATGTTTATAATCTCAGGAAAACACGTGGTGGTGTCGTCTCGATCTTTATCTGGGACAATTTAAGAATTCTAGAACACCCTGAGCACTCAGTGAGTCTGTCATGATTCTTTTGAGAGTATATTTATTGAGCTTCCTAAGGGTAGCTTACTAAATTATAAGAAAGCTTTGTTCATTGGAGTTGTATATCGACCACCTCGATATAACCATGATGCTTTTAACAACCACTTGGTTAATATTTTGCAAACAATTCGGTCTGCTGGAGCTAATTGCATGCTCATGGGCGATTTTAACTATGACCTACTCTCTACTGATTCACATGCACCCACCCACGACTTCCTTGAATCACTGTATTGTCAGTCTTTTCTTCCGCTTATTAATCGCACAACGAGAATATGTGGGGACTCAGTCACATTACTGGACAACATATTCTTTAATGATTTCACTTGCACAAATACTGTACAGGGTATTTTAGTCACTGACATAAGTGATCATTATCCAGTGTTTTGTAATTTGGGGTCTGTGGTTCCTACCGACTCGTCAAAGGTGGTATTGAAACGAAATTACAGTCTTCATAATATTTCTTCATTTAAGAACGTTTGTCAAATGTCGACTGGAGTGATGTGATACAGGCAGACGACTGTCAGGCATCGTACACTTTTTTTCAATAAGAAATTCAGCGACATTTACTCACACTCATTTCCTTTGACAACAAGTAGAAGTAAATACAAAGATACAAAGAGAGGTTGCCATGGTTGACTCGAGATTTGCGAGAAATGATAAAACAAAAGAACAAATGGTTTAAGAAATGTAAACGTAATCCAACGGTTTTTAACAAAGAGACGTATCGTACCATGAAGAATGATGTAATGTGTTTAATGAGAAGCAAAGAGAAGGAATACTACCACGAGTTGTTTGAGCGATTCAAAAAAAGATTCAAAAAGGTCGTGGAGTATTATCAGAGAATTAGTGAGAAGTAAATCAACCAGCTCTGCGTCTGATAAATTCAACATCAACGGTACTTCTACTTCTGATGAAAATGTTATTTGCAATGCCTTAAATGACTTTTTTTGTTAATGCCTTAACATTTCTTCTCAAATCCCACCTGATGATACTGACATGTGCACATTTATTCAGGGGGCAGTTCGGAACAGTATGTTTCTTCAACCCAATGATGCTGTTCAGTTAGGTAATACTATTCTTCAATTGAAGAATAAAAGTCCTGGCTGGGATGGCATATGTGCAGATCCTGTTAAGGCGGCTTGTGATTGTCTTGTTGAACCCCTTCTCCACATAGTTAACTTATCATTTATTCATGGAACTTTTCCTGATGATCTTAAAGTTGCCCAAGTTGTTCCGTTGTACAAGAAAGGTTCCCCAATGGAGTTGGGAAACTATAGACCAATTTCACTACACCTTTTTTCAAAAGTGTTTGAAAAATTGATTCACAAACGTATTATGAAATTTGTTGAGGATAACAGCATTCTTTCTCCACATCAATTTGGATTCCAATCGGGAAAAAACACTTCCATGGCATTGATCTCTGCTGTTCACAAGATAGTTGAAGTGTTAGAGGAAGGACATGTCGCTCTGGGTGTGTTGCTGGATTTCCAGAAGGCATTTGATACTGTACAACATAACATTTTACTCCTTAAATTGAACAAATATGGAATACGTGGTGCTCCACTTGATTTAATTACAAGCTACCTGAGTGGAAGGCATCAAAGGGTTTTGTACAATGGTACATTGTCGGAATATAAATTAGTCACGTGTGAAGTTCCTCAGGGATCTGTTTTGGGTCCTCTACTATTTTTATTATATATTAATGACATCACTAATGTGTCACCTATTTTAAACTTTGTGCTTTTTGCTGACGACACAAACTTGTTCATTTCTAATTCAGATGAACATGTTGCAGCCAGTAATATGAATCATGAACTCAAGAAACTAAGTGTGGTTCAGAGCCAACAGACTGATGTTGAATACTTCTAAAACTAATTTCATTGCACTCAGTACGCGAAGAAAAGTGAGCAGTGATATCGCGCTTTTAATTGACGATGTCCCGATCAAGAGAATGGAGTCTGCGGTCTTCCTGGGTGTGGTTTTGGATGAGAAACTCAGATGAAATTTTCATATTCAACGCGTGAGAAACAAAATTTCTCGCTCGATTGCAATATTTTCAAAACTCAACCAAATTTTTCCCAGGAGGGTCCTTATTACTCTCTATTACTCGCTCGTGTTCCCAAACCTGACTTATGGCATTGAGGTATGGGGAGCAGCTGCGGATGTATACATTAAACCTTTGTTTTTATTACAAAAGAAAATTGTAAGAATAATTACGTTTAGGGCTGGGCGGATATCCGTGTCCGATATCCGTGACAGCACGGATATTGGGGGTTTTCAGTACTATCCGTGATCCGTGTTTCAACACGGATAGTTAAACACGGATAGTGTAAATTTTAAGTGTTTGTTTCGAGCGCACAGTGAGCGTAGCGCACAGCCATTCCGCACACAAACGCTGCTCACTGAAGCTGAGCGATGTCAATTACAAGATAACACGATGTCAACAATGCGCTAATTCTGATTTGTTTTAAATACACACAATTCTATGCCCTTGAATCTTTTCAGTCATCAAGCAAAAGTGACGTAACACGCGTTGTTGACTATCTCCTTTAGTGCCTATTTTTCAACACCGTTACACGTGACAGCTTTGTCAATTGCAGTTTTCGTGTGAACCACAAACAGCACTGAATTTCATCACTTTCTCGACTTTGAACCATGTTTGAAATTGAACAGTTAATACAGACTAGTACATATGCCTAGGCCCGCTACTTGGCGATCTAGCGACTTGAATTATTTCAAACTTTCTATAGAACAATAATTGCCATGAAGTTATGAACTGACTTCCGCCTCATGAAGTTACTAAGTTTGTACATTTCCAAATCATGTTTATTGAAAGTGTACACTGTAGCACAAAGTGCACGTTACTGTCGTTCCGTCTTGGGCTTATAATCTGCGACTCGTTGGGGGAAAATACTTAAAATAGATTGCGCTGATAAGGAATTCACCTCTGTGAAATCGACAAGCAAGCAAGCTGTCTGCATGAGCGATACCTCTTGAAACTCATTCTGAACGTTTTGATAAAAGAAATGTACAAGAAGCAAGAAGGATGACAGCAGTAGGTCAAGGTTGATTGTCTTTAACTACTGCAGGCAGAGCGTGGTTTTCGCGCTCACAGCATGTGCCAGGCGCTGGGGCATTACGCTGCAGGTGCATGCTCCCGTGTTTGGGCATAAATATCCGTGTCCGTATCCGTATCCGTCGGATATTAGTAACACGGATATCCGTTATCCGTGTATCCGTGTTTAAGCAATATCCGCCCAGCCCTAATTACGTTATCGCATTACAGAGCTCATTTTGACCCTATATTTACTGAACTCAAGATAGCTAAATTTAATGATATTTACACCGAAAAGGCAATTCTCTTTATGTTTAAACTTGTAAATAATATAACACCAGAACTGTCCATCCCTTTAAAGTTCCTCATTATCATTTAAATGCGTCAAGACGTAATTACACTATAAAGAGGTATCCTGCGGAATCATTTCATCATTTATTTTGCACAAATGTAACTAAGTACTTTCCAAAAGCAAATTAAAAATTTAATTTCCGTTCTAGTTTTATGAAATATTTACGCATATGTATTAATTAAGTTGCACTTTCTTTTCTCATAATAATTATATCTGTTGTTTTTAAATCAAGGCCCTATATACAAGTCTTGTATCTGGCTCTAATTGCTTCATTGTATTTCCTTTCATTTTTTCTTTAAGTTCATGTACGTATGTACACAATAATTATATTCTTTGAAGCAATAAACTATTATCTTATCTTAAAAAGGAACAACACAATGAGAACAAAAAGCAATACCCTTTATCATGTTTATTTTATCTCTTTCAGTTTCATAGCTCGCTTCGATCTTTTTTCGAAGTTTGAAGTGCTCGCGGGCTGCATGTAATGCATTTTTTTGTAATTTTGTTTAAAGCGTTGTGGGCTGCGGGTCGCAGGTTGCCAACCCCTGGGTTACAACATGACACATAAATTGTTTAAGAAGTTATTTAAACAAAGGAATCAAATGCGGGTATCATTGCCGTATCAATTCCTTTATGTCTGCATGGACGGCTTGTTTTCAATTTAATTGGTCGCTCAGTCAGGCGAGGTTAAGGGAGTAGCGAGTGGAGATCAATTGAATGGAGAAGTGAATGTCAGAGGAGACTCAGAGCTTTGAAATGGTGTATTCTATTATGTGTATTTAGTTAAATGTGCACAGTATGTGTATTTAGTTGAATGTGCGTTCAATTATTCTCACTTCTGGTTGAAAATGATTTTGACTTCTTTGTATTATTGTATTCTCATTTCTGGTTGCTTTTGATTAAATTTTGTATTAAACTTTTCTATGAAAAATTAATGATTTTGACTTCTTCATATTATTGTATTGAGAATTTCTCTACAATTATCATCAGGGGAACGTCAACATAATTTTAGCTTAAAGTGGCTTCATTACTTCTATTTGGGTCCATTGTAAAAAAAATATTTTGAATCCGTAACGATAAATTATTTAAATTTAATATTACATTTGTCCACCCTGTATCATATCAATTTGAGTAATTTAAATTTGTTAGCAGAGAAAAATCGGGTGAGGTGGAGACACATGGCGTCTCACTGTAGTATGTCAGCTATGATAATATCATATGATTTATGCATGTATTATTTTTAAATCCATAGTTTGATCCAAGCTTTAAATAGTTGAGTTATTAAAGTTCTTGAATAGTTTAAATTCCATACTAGTATACTAGAGTATATAAGCAATTATTATGCATACTACTATACTACATTGAGCAAATTTGAGCCACTAGCTTGATTCAATTTTTGCAATGAATTGCGTTATGATCGAGAGCGTTATGTACATCCAAGTGTGCTATTTCCCCGGTCGGCGGTTGCCGGTGGTATAGTCTCCCGGCTATTTTCCCGTTCAACAGGAGCAAAGTCTCGTCGCTATTTTCCCGATGAACGGAAGCGTAGACAGCATAGACACTGTGCTAAATTCCCCTTGAACGGGAGCGTAGCCACACTCAATTATGAATAATGAATCAATTGGTGAAAAACGCACAGGGGGTCTTACCAGTGAGCGAGCAGATAGGGACAAAACTCAATGCAGTGAATGCTTTCTGTCTATATATATAATATCAAGGGAAGTCACTGATTCGTGCCAATCTTGGGACGCTTGCCTCGAAAGCAATCTTCTCTTCAAAAGAGGGAGCCGAAATTCGGATCTGGCAAGATCACCAATAAATGAAACGATTGTCACCAATAATCTCGTACGGCAACGCCTAATTACTAATTAATTGGCCAAAAATCCAATCAGTTGCAAAACGACTAGTTACGGGTACGATGCATCCATTTTGTCGGACCGCAGCAAATTCTCAGCCCGTAGCGAACTCATGATCGCTAAATGTCGAAATAAAATCCTTAAAACCGGAATTAATTGTGCAATTAATGACTAATTAGTCACTGCCGGGGGGAGTTTTTGGTATCTATTATTCTATAGGTTCATTTATTCATAATCTTGTCAGATCCGAAGCCTCAGCAGCAGTCACTGACTCAGCCCGTGAGGCGAATGTAGCTTCTGAGGCTTTTTTATTGTTCTTCTGAGAAATCAGTGACTTCCCTAGATATTATTATATACTGTCTAGAAGGCTGCATAGGCAATCCATGTATCCATCGCCCACTGGTAAGACTCCCTGTGGAAAAACGCGCCTCAATTTGAAAAGTCGGGGAGAGTCGTGAGCGATAATACGGAAGGGTAAGCGAATGTCATGCTTGCACCATATTAGCAAAACATGAAGTGCAGTGAAATCTTAAAACAAAAATTTGTGTTGTTCGAGTGCTCGCTTACCTGCGTTAAATTTAGTATTGCTCCCTTTCGATTTCAAAAGAGGGCGAAGAAATCTTTTTAGGTGTGACATTCTGAATTCTTTCTCCGACTTGAAACTGTAATTGGGTAAATTTTATTTGTTAGCACACTTTTCTATACCATACGTAACACATGAAAAAAAACGAAAAACAAAAACAAAAACAAAAAACAAAAAAAAAAAAAGTATTTTGAAGCGTCATTGAAACATCACAAGATCTACTTTTACGCATGGCTAATGTGTTCTTATATACTATTTGACTGCTATCATGACTTTAACATTGTCTGAAACAATATTGCCGTCAGGAATCAAAATGGTGCAGTGGTTGGTCTTTGGATATAATGACTTTGAGTAATGACTCAGAACAACAACCCAATCTTCAAAATAAAGGTTACCATCATGCTCTTGAAGAAATAGAGACTGGGAGCTATCTTGAAGAAGTCGTTGGTGTATCCACAAAACCAATTTTCTATTTAATTGTCTCACCATGGACACCATCGATCAATTGTCAAGGGCACAAGTGCTACGACCAAGATCCGTCCAGTTTTCAATGCTTTTTATAGAAGAATCCACGACAACTCAGCTGGTTGTTGTCACAGATTTTATTCAAACAAGCCAAAACGGTGAACTGGAATTACACACTATTTGAACATCAAGTAATTATTATTTTTGTTGGCCTACCAACTGTGGTCAGCATCACAAGGATTCTTCTGAACCAAGAACAAACACTGTTTATTTACCAAACGTGCATGTGTTATCATATAGCGAGCGAGGGAAAAAATAACACAGCACTCCTGGTGACTTTTTGAAAATTTGGATTGCCTCAGGTTTGAAGAAGACGTTTCTCTAAGTCTCTCTGCACGTACAAGATTGGCCTGATCAGAATGTTTAGGCATCACAATGCTGCAGTAACCCCCAATCTGACCAGTGGTGCAGGAACTGAGTGCCAATCTTGAGTGGTTGCCAGGCACTAACAAATGGGATGAGGTACATTTGTTTGGAGGACAGAGACATTATGTCCAGAGATCAGTGGCTATACATAGCAGAACAATGTATGAATTTGATAGGGGAGGCATCTGTGCGCACTGCGCAGAGTACTAATTGCATGGTGCATGTTGGCTTCCAGTGGAGGACGCTTTGGTGTTTGATCACTAATATGGGCTCTTGAGTTTACATTTACCTCCGTGTAATTCGAGATAGTCAGTTTTACATCTCTTTAATTACCTCCAGAGCCAGAATGGCCCCCATGATGGAAGCTAGCCTTCCATGTCTGGAGTTGATAGCTTGCATTATGAATGAACGCCCGATGACTTTTGCTCTTGGGTTGCTTATAATGTGAACCTTGATGGAAGCAATTTATTGCTAACTGTGTCCGAGAAATAGTCACTGATTGATCTCTCACAATGGTCACATTGCTCTAGTGTGATGAGCCCTAATGATCTCATGACTTGCAACCTCTGTGCCACCGTTCTCATTGCAAGCACTCCCTGGTTTCATGGTCCAGAATTCAAAGAGCTCTTTTATTGTTAGGATGATTATGGCATCCAGACTGTATTTTCTACAATAGATGAGATTTGTCTCATGACTGCTGTTGTTCCCGGTGCTCTTCCCACAGAAGATTTTGACATATACCTCTATCCCTCAGTTAAACGAGTCTTTAGCAATAAAACGGGAGGAGGAGTAATATGAGATAGCTGCCTTGCTGCTATTGCTCACACTTTAAATAAACCCAACCTGTCCAGGTAAAAGAAGTCAGGGTAGGGAACATGGGAGGGCATATGACTCCTTTGACTCCTATGACTCCTATGATTCCGTACGTGAATGCTGCCACATTGTGTTACATAATCAGACCCTTCAAAAACAAGGCAATTGACAGCGGGTAGTTGTAAAAAGTGGCAAAAGTGCTGGCATTTGTCTAGCCAATGGAGCGAATGATTTCATCTGCTGGTGCACTGGCTCTAGCTGACGCCAAGGCTGCCGCAGGGCGAGTGCTGTTTGCCTTGAACACTCTTGTAACAACACCGGCATGTGTCAAAGTATTCTTGATCCACCAACCAAGAGTGTTATTTGAGACAGCTCAATGGGGTCTGACATAACTGTAAAAAAGGCAGTGGCAGCCACGTAATTGCGCAGCCGGCACACAACACAGAGATTTACATTCCAAAAGCACTGAAAAGTCAGCGGGTTCGTGTGGCGGCCCGGCTTCGATGTCTTCATAGGAGCCTGAACATGCAAAGTACACGAGTCATCCCCGAAGACCAGCTGATCCCCACTAACAGACAAGTTATTAAGGACTTGAGTGCATTGGCCGGAGGTGAGAGCCAACAACATAGCAAGTTGTGTACTGCGATCCTTCAGTGAAGGTCCGGCTGTATTTTCGATATAATGGAGCACAATGGTAACATCCCACGTGGTCGTATACTGTGGTAAAGATAGCCTCTGGTTATACACACCATGCAGAAGCCGACAGACAAGAGGGGGGCTACCATTAGCAGGTTGGCTTTGGGCTGTGCAAAAAGAAGAAAGTGCAGAACAAGTGGTGTTAATTGCACTGTATCCTAACCTGTTGGTAAATAATTCAGTCAAGAAGTCCAGAACCGATTACAGCGTAAGTTGGCTGGCATCACGTGGTGTTCATGGCAATAAGCATTCCATTTCCTGATGGATGTGTTGTATTGTTTTGATGTACCGCCTCACCAGCTGTGGGCAATCACCTGTGCCGCTTGAGAAGAGATTTTTTTTCTCTCGGGATTGCAGGACAACCGACACAAATGTAGCTCCAGATGGTGGTGCATAGAATGCCGTTCCTGTGGCCGTGTTGGGAGAGACAAAAGGTTCTTGTTCTTCCCCAAAATGATCAGAGTTTTCAGTAACATCAATGTCATTGCTGGAAACCATTGTTGGGTAGGCCAATTGGGAGCAACCAGGATGCCAGTCGCATGATTCTCTCAGATTTTCTGAAGAACTTTGGGTAAGATGCTGAATGATGGGAAAGCATAAAACATCTCGTTAGATCAACATAAAGTAAAAGCATAAATATGCAAAGCCGCAGGGTCAGGCCTCCAAGATACGTACGCATTAAATTGGGAACTTGCACATGATGCAAACAGATCTATTGTTGGATGCACGCCTAGCGTTTTGAGCACTCGTCGAAGAATGAGTTCATTGAGTTTCCAATCAGTTTTTTTTGTGAATTACCCTGCTCTCCCTGTCGGCAACAACATTCATGACGCCAGGCAGGTGACATACACTGATCCATACATCATAATCAAAAGCCCAATCCCATATTTCTCTGGCGATTCCATTACAGGAAGGGGAGCGCATCCGCAAATCTCTTGGATGTACAAAATCGCAGTGGTGCTATCGACCATAAGATGCACATGTTGACGCAGTTGCCTACTTGCCTGCATAAACTTTTAAGAGTGAAGAATGACGCCTTAATTTCGAGGTAATTTATATGCATCTGAGCCTTTTCCGGGGACCACTCCCAGCCGGATGCGGTGCTTGCATTTCTTACGCAACACCTCCATCTGCGGTTACTGGCATTGCTCTCGATGGTCAGGGATGGAGATCCGTGAGAAATCCGTAACTCAGATGACTGAATGTGGTCAATCCACCACCAAATGTCTTTGATGGAGTCAGGTGTCAGCATAATGAGGTCCTCGTAATCGCCTTTAGCATGTTTCAAAGCCCTGATTTTGTCATTTTCCATATTAATAAAAAACATAGGATTCTTCTCCACTCTGGGGAAGCTGGCTACCATGAGTTCAATCAATGGAGCAACCTACCTGATTGATTATAATGTGGCAGCAAACACTGCCTCAGAGGCAGTTTTCATGGCAGATGCTTTATCTTTAGGAAGCGAGATGGTCATCGTACGAGAATGAAGCACAAAACCCAAGCATTGAATCGATTGTGAAGGCACAAAACACTGATTTTGTCTGATGGATAACAAACCCAAGCCGAGAGAATTAATCCGCCGTAGCAAGAATGTTAGCTGCGTATTCTTGCTAGTTTCTCCCTATTAGGAGCGAATCATTGATATAACCGACTGAAACGAATCCTTTTTTCCTCAGTTTGGCATTTGTCGGTTTCAAACACTCAGTGAACTTTTGAGGAGCGCAATTGAAGCCCTGTGGCATTGCACAAAATTGATAGAGATCATTGCGCCATTTGAACTTGAAGTATTTCTGATGCTCTAAAGCAATGAGCACACTATAGTAAGCGTCCTTGTAATCAAGCAATGCCATGTAACAGTTTGGCGTCATAAGTGAAATCGCGGTGGTGAGGTTTTCCATTTTGAAATGGTGAGCTTTTACGTCCTCACTAAGCAGTTTTAGGTTCAGGATCATGCGATAAATACGTCTCTCTTTTTCCGAACGAATAAGTTTGATATAAACTCGCCACTCTCATGTACAGTTCAAACGATGATTTCTCTTGTCAGCACTTTCTCAATTTCTAAATCAATAAATTTCTCCTCAACTTGCGAGAAAGCAATAGGCATCGCAGGTCGGTGTTGTATTGTAGTCTTAATGAACTCTAATTTGACACCTTCAACAGTGTTGAGAATTTCCTCATCTGAGGTTAGAGATTCTCACTGAGATAAATGGTTCTTAATTCTCCCAGGTTTAAACTCGGATACTGCACGCAGCGCTCTGCGTTTGACATTACACATCAAAGTCGTGCAAACACTGATCACTGTCAGAATACAAATGCATAATGTTTAAATGTTCAACATGATCGTTTAGAGCAGTATTGTTTCTAGCAACATTGGCAATCTGTTCAACATCGGCATCAATGGCATGTGAATGACTCATCAGCGGTAGCGGGGTTTCAGGCGGCCGTTCGGGTTAATTAGCGATCTCTCTTTTGGACCTTGGCATTCCTGTACGCCTTCTTTGGTGGTGTCCCAGTGTGCTCCGAGATAACCCAGGCTCCGCCAGTTTTTTGGCTGACTGTCAAAATGTTCAAAACGGCGTTCGTCTCCATGAGCCTGTTGCATAACATTTCTTATGTTTATGACGTTCTGGTTCACAACGTACCGTCAAGTATATGTCAAGTTGACCTGAATTAAAAGTTCCGTTTGAGCCGTTCTTTTTTGTTGCGTCTCACTACATGGTAGCAGCAGATAAAATCGTCAAATATCATCCATCTTCCATGGCCATCACCTCCAATCGCTACGGATTACTGTTCTGTGAACTTTACAGATATTCTTGTGTGTTTTTGCATTGTGATATTTCGCGATGGCAAAGTTCCATCCGCCTGCTTAGTTCAACTTTCAGAAGCCGGCTGAGTGGCCAGCATAGCAGAAACTGTTCGAACGCTTCACTGACATCAGAAGGATCACCAGTGAAAGTGGGACTTATCAAGTGAGCACTCTCCTCTACTATGGAAACTCAGGCCGAACATGTATTTGCATCGTTCAACCTCTCAGACGATGACGCCAAAGCCTTGAAGACCGTTCTCGATAAGTTTGATACACACTTCACATCTCGTACCAATGTGACCCACGAGAGAGCCCTGTTCTACGCTCGTAACCAAGGTGAGGGGAAAGTGTGGAAATGTACGTTTGTGTTTTACATGAGATGGTGGAAAAGTGTGCGTTCAATACCAACCAGAAGGAAGAACAACAATGTTACGGCCTCATTGTTGGCCTGCATGATAAGGTTGCATCAAATGATCTGCAGCTGAAAGAGAAGCTGACCTTTGGTGAGGCAATGGCATTTGCTTGGATTCAGTCCTGCTGAACTCCTTATGAGGAGGCAGATTCACAATACACTGCGAACCCTCCCGAAAATCTCAGTGACTATTACAACAAAAGGCATGGTGTTGTGTCTTTGCCTGAGCTCAAAAGTGGCCAGCGCGTCTTTGTGCCTGATCGCAAAGAATCGGGTGTTGTCATTGATGCTAATGAAACACCTAGATTGGTTGTGGTTCAGGTTGGCAAACGAGTCATTAGGAGAAACCGCCATGATCTCTGCGTTCCTCCGACTGCGCTCAACCTCCCAGTCTATGAGGAAGATTTTTCAGAATCTCCTGTGCCTGCAACGTCGTCACAATCTTCAGTGCCTTGTGCTGTGTTCTCTCACACATCAGAGGGTGTGCCTGATGATGTGTCTCCTCACGCTCCAAGGCATGTGCCTCCTCGCTCCACACCTGTAGTGCCTCAATCGGTTGTCTCGTCGCCTTCTGTGCAGGCCCATCAGGAGCCTGATCCTGTCGCGTCTACTCCAACTGCTTCATCTGGAGTACACACCAAATGTGGTCGCTTTGTTAGACCACATTGAATTTATAGACACCTGGTCTCAGTTTCCTGTGAGGGACCAGTGACTTTTCATACTTTCTGACCAGTGACTTTAGTTTTGTTTGAACACTAGTACAGTAAAAGCTCGATACAACGACACTCATTACACTGACAAATTCACTTATCGACAGCTTTTTGGTCGAAACCGATCTGCCACAATGTTAAAAGCCCGATACACTGACAAAATTCACTGTTCCGACACTGACAGGCAAAACGCCAAACAAATGTGCCTTTAACATTGACATCTAGCTCATTACAACGACAGGCCGTCGCCTTGAGGTCGCTCATGTTCAATGACACGCGACTGTCTCCGATGTTCACTGACCCACGACGGACGACTCACATAAATTAAAGTTCTGATGTTGACGGCATGTTATTGTTGCAATGTTTGCCTAAGCCTTGGTAAAAATATCAAAGATTCAATTCAATGGTTTGTTGGTAAACAGTTCAGATGAAAGGATTAAAGCTGTGAACGCCGACGCTGAACACAGAGAGTGAATTGCACATCTCCCGCTCAATTAAAGCAACGGATAGGTAGCGGTCGCCTTTGTCGGCTTTCAAAGTGTTATTGTTTGTTTTGATTACAAAAGATAAAAAGTCCTTTGATCGTTGCCGATGATCGGAAAAATACTCTATGAATATTCAATGAACTCCGCGACAGAGCGAGCGCTCGAGGTGTGAATTCACAGCTTTTGCTTATGAAAGAATAATGTTTGATTTCTTCAAGAAATAAATATGTCAGGCCTAAACTATCCTTCAAATCCAGTATGCATGCTAGGTAACACTACATACAGTAAACCAATAGGCCTTATGGAGTGACCATCATGACGGTCAGTCGGTGAGTTATGGGCCAAATTCATTACACTGACAAATTCGTTACAACGACCGATTTGCCTGAAACCAAACATGTCGTTGTAACGAGCTTTTACTGTATGTGCTTAATTCGTTTTATCTCAGGAGGGAGATGTTGCATAACGTTCCTTGTGTTTCATGACGTTCTGGTTCATAACGTACAGTGATTACTGATTTTATGTATGTCAAGTTGCCGTGCCTGCTTCTCCGATATATATTCCAGTGTGATTGTTGAAACAGTAACTACCGGTTTTTATGTATTGACACAAAGCCTCAACATAAATATTGCATCCTTCTTACCCATATATACATATACCATAAGCACAGGTATATACTTCGTTTAGGAGTTCAGCAGTTGGTTGGGCAACAAACTTCTGAACCAAATCTTCATGATTCCGGGAACACATGTACAGATACATTGACAAATATAAATTGCGAGCACAAGATGAAACGTATAATTGAACAAAACCCCAGTGCAAAAAATGCAAACTGTCATTTTATTTATATATTTTTTTGTCTAAAGACATATCACAGGATTTACATTTACAGTTTTGGTCATGCAGGAATTTCCATCATTCACACCATGGAACCACTCGTCTACATCATACTGCAAGATTTCTGCGAGGCATTGAGGATAGCTAAATGAATACACACATTGCTGTGGCTCCGCGAGACGATATATTTTGTTCACCACAAGTGGAACCATGCTCAAGCAGTTATTTGCATCAGCATCCTCATACCAATAAATCACTGGGTATCCTAAGCACAGACCAAACACTGATGTAACGTTGATAGAAGGTGTAATATCCAGGTTGATAGTTTTCTGCCCCTCTTGCAAGGAACCCAACAGTAGATCACACATCTCCAAGAGCATAGATTGCATGTCATCTCTCACCAAAGGTGCATTTAGCCGAGAGCTGACATCTACGAAAGTAGGTCCCTTTCTATTACCACTTTTCAATGAGGATAAATATTCGATCAGTTCTTTAACATTCCAGATCATCACATCCATGCCGATCACAGCTACGGACAGGGTGGAAGCATTCCTTACGTCTTCATACGAATTCCCCTTCAATTGATTTAAAGTGCAGACGAATTTTTCAATATCCTTTTCATTCACTGCGCCAAAATCGAAGATTAGCGATGGCTTGAACCCAGTCTGCACATTCTTCACTGCACTATAAATATCTTGGGTGCGCTTCCAACATGAACGAGGTAATGCGCTCCTCACACATTGACTGAAATTGAGAGGAACTGAAGACTCAGTGGTGGTCGCCATCTTGGCGGAAAATAGGTACGGAGTGAAATCATTTTCTTAAAACATTATCTAGGCATATGCATCAAATAAGATTATGCCACGAACACTGAAAAATGAATTTTATTTTTATTCATTGTCAATCTGATAATTTTGCTGCAGATATTGTCCTCGAAAGTTAATACTGTGGTTGCAAGGACCGCACTTGATTGACCGGATGTGACGTAACGTTGTTATGTACACAACTTTTCACAATTATATTCTTGTTCTGACCCATCTTTCCCTCTAAAGCTCTGTCTGCGTCTCTTGATGCATTAATTTTGACCTCTATTCTTGATGTTCCATATAATTATTGTGAGTTTAACGAATCGCCAATTCACCAAACTGTAGCAAACACCAATGAATCGTCCATCTAAATCACTAAGACTACTGACAAGTCTAATGATGATTCTATGAGTATGACTATACTGTATTATTTATGAGGTTACATATTTTTTAAAACTAGAAGATATAAATAAAGAGAAACTCGAACGTCAGATTGTAACAGTGCCGAAACAAAGGCACTTTAATCCAATCAACCTGAACCTGAACCTGAACACTCTACAGACTACAGTAACTTTGAGTAACTCAAACAGTACACGTAAATATCTTCGCGGGGAATAATATTGGCAATCGACCTATTTGCTAGTATTTCGCGAATAACAACGTTCGCGATCGACGGTTTTTGTAATACATCACACGTGAACAGCGTATTATAATTACTGGGTAATGTATTTCAACAAGACGGTAGGAGGCCAATAAGGTTTGAACATTATTTTTCTTTCAAGGACTTATGCAGGTGCAGAAACAAATAGACAATTAGCGCTGCAGCTTGTATGCATTGCGACCGCTGGCAATTAAGACAGCTCATTCGGAGTTTGGCCTGCCGTGTCAAAAATAAAATTCGCGAAGAATTAAATTCGCGATGGTGATAGAGTTTCGCGCATTTCGCGCCAATTATTCCCCGCGAAGATATTTACGCGTACGGTAGTAGTAGTATAATAAAGTATTACTTTTACTAGTACTACTAGTAGTATAGAGTAATAAGTATGAGTTTGAGTCTATCATAATCATAATAATCATAATATCTCAATATCAGTATACCAGTATCATGGTTTGAGTCATTGATCAGATGATACAGATGCATTACTTCAATAATTCACTAATTTAGTAATTGACTTATTGAGGTAGTTATTCAGACTATCTTCTTGATTCTGTCTAAGATGACCACTTTCTGCCAGCTAGGTCCCTGGATGGCCGTCTTGGAGTTAGATAATATATACAAGGAGCAAATGTTAGCCTACTCTCTTCTTTTAACTATTTTCTATTGATCCATGTGTGAGTCATAAGCGCACAAGTGTGCCAGAAATATTTTTTTTTCATAAATGCACTCTCATTATAGATAGTCAGATCAGTTATACTTTTGGAATTATGTGAGTCATATAAAAAATTTCGTTTCATTTGTCAGGTTCCATGACATGACTTAATCATCAGTATGGGGTTACTGGATCTTGACAGCGTATTTGACATCTTGGATGCAGGGAGAAAGGGGCATGTTTCTATCAAACAAATCCAACAGTTTGACGAAACACTGCATTTCTCACCTTTGGACTGGCGTCAAGTGCAAGCTGGCATCAAACAAGTCTGTGGCACAAGTAAGGATGCAAGTTTCAACAAACAGCAATTTGTCAAAGTGAGTTTTCTTTTAGTTCCCTATGTAGTGCTCTCAAACATTTCCTTCACTCAGATAATCGAAGAACTCCAAAGAAGACGTACATTGGAAGAGAGGTTACGCTGGGATTTTCTTTCCCTTGATCAGACGGGTAACAATCGTCTGCCGGTGAATGATGCTTTGGCCTTCATGAAGCTCATCCATGCGGATCGCTTTTCACTGCAAAACTGGAAAAACTTTTTGTCGAACAGAGAAGATCCTCACATGGATGTTTATTGGGACGAAATAAAAGTAGTGATCTGCGATGACCCCGTTGTGGATGTCTGTTCAACGGACGAAGATTTCCGTCAAGAATCTGAGCGTTTAGAACAAGCGAAGGAGAAGGGTAACCAGGAGGATTTCAATGCTTATTTGCAAAACCTTGTGAGGAATAGTGAATCACATAATTTACTGTTATTTCATTGTGCCATCTTTCAGGACGAAGGGATGTCTGCTGGGAAGAATCACCTGTACAAGGAGCAGACTCGGAGACTCGGGAAGCGGAAATTAGACAGGTTTGTTTGTTATGTATTAATGTTTCTTGGGTTATATATTATAATTGGTTATCCGGAAAACATTTTTACTTCTTTATAAATTTTGTAGATGGCACAATGAAGGCGTGGAAGCAATGCTCTTGGATGATGGAATCGATCACGGTGAACATATACCGCTCAGCAGTCGTGATTTTGTGTCCCTTGGTGATTTGATGGAGGCTTTGAATCAGAAGTATACACTGCTGAGAAAGGCGCTCTTCATTGATATGCTGAAGGAGCAGTTTGGTATGTGAACGCTGTTTGTCTGAGTCCTCTGTGATGATGACCTTTGTGAACTCACAGGGGAAGCAATGTGGGGGTCCATGTCACCAGAAGAACAAACAGAAGCATTTGAGACATTGCAAGCGGAAGAGAAAGAAATGCGTTCAAACGGAACCTTGGCCACAAAAGCGATGGCGCTCTATGGAGCGGGAGTGACCCATGACCTCTCATTAGAAGGCATCATGGGATTGCTGGGAAGCGCTTTGAAATCCCGCAATAAAGAGTTTTCAGATTTGCGAGCAAAGTTGAAAGACGACGGGAAGAACAATATCGATGCAGATCAAATCATCAAAGATCATTATGATGCTGAGCTAAAAAGTGAAACCCTCCTGGCTTCAAATGTGTTGTTAATTAATTTATTGATTTTTCAGTTCCGACCAACACTGCTGATATGTTGGTCGCACTGGCTGATCGTCAAGCGACAGAGACGGAAAATCTACTTGCAAGAATGAGTTCTAAAAATGAAAATAAGCTGAGCACCGCACAGGTGAGGAAAGGGTCTTCTTTGGGTTCCATCACTGATTACTGGTATTTGTAGGTGATGACAGAATACTGCAAACTGCATCTACAGACCATGCTAACTCAACTCGATACAACTTTCTTCACCACTGCTTCTGCTGTTGGCCTCTCTGAGAGAACTCAAATGTTCAAACAGGATCGGTGAGCTTTATTCCAGCAGAAAGATGAGCACCAATTTTGTTGTCTTATAGTTATGACCCAGAGAGGGCCAGACAGGAAATGCTGGCACAACATCGATTGCAACAGCGTTTGAATAACTCAGTTGAAATCCCTTGGGATGAAAATGAAGGGTCAAAGATCAAAGGTCAGGGTGTGGTTGAACTCCAGCTGAATGTGATTAAAGAAATGGCCTGGAAGCATGCTCTGGAGAGAGATGTATGAGTTCATCTGTTTTGTTGGGTTAGCTTTGAGGTTCTGTGCTTTTTAGATCATGGCGCAGTTGGTTCAAGGAGGGCAGAGTAAGGAAGCCAAGACCATGGCGGGAAAATTGAGTGGTGACGAGCGCAACAGCCGCATGGCATCACTACGCAGTGAGCGCAAACAGCTGCGGTCTGGATCAGGGCAGCTGCTGAAGATGCACCGGGCAGAGCATGTACGAATACTCCAGCAGGGTCAGGGGTCAAAGCATGAATTGAAGCATTTACCGTCTTGTTTATTTAGGGGCTGGAATCTACCACACAATACGTGGAGAGGAGCTGGCAGTGATGGGTCAGGATTCTTATGATGTTCAGTCTAATTCAGCAGTTCTGGCTGATTTGCAACAGAAGCAGGATCAAGAGAGAGAGCATGTTCTGTTCTATATGCAGGCAAAGGTACGTCACGCAACATCACACAATGCCTCATTCTCATCTTGGTAATCATAGAAAGAGAAAGATCTCTCTCGACTGCATCGCATGCAGAGAACAGCTCGACTGGAAGAGCACTGGGACAATGTGGCGACTGTGCTTCTTGGGACGTTCGAGTCGTCAGAGGATGAGCAGCCGTACCTTGATGCCCTTGACCTAAAGTTCAGGGCTCTGCGAGGACTCCTCTTGACCCATGAGTTGAAATTGGAGCATGGCGTTGGCTGGCAGCGGTCAGTCTTTTGAGACTTCACACGCCTCACTTCAAACTGTAATTGCAGGTTGAAGGTCAAAGATCAGCAAAAGTTGCTCGGAAAGCGCTTAAAAGATGAATGGCAGCTGCGACAGGATGGAAAAACCGCTGAAATGACTGCACTTCTGACGATGATTCCGGCTGTAAGACCAGCTATGCGTTGGCTATCCTAACTTATTTTTATCTTTAGGATATCGGCTCGGTGCGTTCTCTCATGGGTGAAGATAAAGCTGAGTTCATTAAGCGCATTGCAAAGGTTCTCGCTCTGCATGATGACCCCACTGGCGTTGGCAACCAAGTGTATCTCGGTGCGCACGTGTTCCTCATCTCAGTTCCAACTTTGAATTCTCATCTTTCAGATGAATCACCCGCGGAGAAAGCCAGTTGTCAGAACCTACTGGCTGATCTGCAGCAGCGATATTACGCAGAGCAGGATTGCCTGATTGGTCAACTACGGTCACATGATGCACGAGGCTTGAACCAGGAAGACAAGTGGCTCCATCTAGTGCTGATGAGGATTGAAACTCGCAAGGCTGAGCGAGCCGACTGGTTTGACGAAGGCGCAGTTGCGATTGGACTCTTTGAGCGATCTCTTGCGTTCTTGGAGACCAGGTTCTAATGTCTGCTTTAACGAAGCGTTTGATTTAGTTCTTGCTTCCCCAGACATCCAACTGATATTAAGCGACAAGAGGCTTTGGCAAAGCTGAGAGTTTTCAGCCGTAAAAAGAGAGTTCTGAACAATGTTCCATATCACCCAGAGAGAGATGAATTCACACGACCAGAGAAAGGTGACACCTTTTGATCGTTCAATCATTCAATTATTTTTATAATCTCAGGAGATATCCTCAACTGGATGGAGGCGTACCTCAAAGAACTCGACAAGAAACACGCGGAGGAGAGAGAAATCCTACTGCGTGTCATCCAAGACCCTTCGATAGAGGAATTACAGAGTGTCGCCATGACTCAGAGTTCTGAAGAATTGCAGCAACGTTTGGGAGAACTGTTGGTCAAGCATCAGAAGATGGACATGGAAAAGGAGGGTGCGTCTCCATGGAAACTTCTTCTTCAACATTACTGTTCATTTTATTATTTCTTTCACAGAAGCCAGAGAAGAAAATCTGTCGCTGATTGATGAAGCGGTCGCCATACGCTGTGTTCTCAAACGTCGCTTGCTGCAACAGAACGGAAATTCTGAGCTTGACATGGAAGTCATTGCTTCGATGATCCTCACCGATCTTCAGAGGAAACAGGATACCCAGATGGCTGCTGCTGTTGCCAGGGTTACCAAAATGGTGGTTAATTTATTTAGTCTGTTAGTTATTTCTGTGTAAATTTGGTGCTTGCAGAATGAGGACGATCTGAAACTGAACAGAGAATTCGAAATCAACATGCGACACTGGGAATCAGCGGACAATGTTGTCAGGGTGCTCACTAAGTACGAGGGAGCGGGAGGAGACCAGGACCTCATTAAGGTGTGTCCCTCTTCCTGTCATATTTCTGAGAAATCATAGTGTATTTGGTGAAAGGCTCTTGAGGATAAGTACGATGCCTTGAAGGACAAACTGCTTCTTGACTCTCTCATGAAGCAAATGTCAGAAGCAGATTGGAAGAAACTCAGTGAAGAAGAACGCCAGAAGCGACTCATGCAACTGCGCTTGAAGGAGAAGCGACTACGAGAACAAGGTAGGAAGAGGATGCGCTTAGGGCTGAATGTGGCTATTGCTGTTGGTAGGCAAGTACGACGAGTTGGCAAAATTGCTTGGAGAAGGAGAAGAGAATGAAGCCAGGTTGCGAGAATTAATGGGAGACAGCCGAGCCGACTATGAGCGCAGACTGAAAGAGCGCTTGGAGCGGAGACGGAAGAGGGAGACTGAAGGTCAGGGAAGGTCAAGGTTATTTTTATTGGTGATTATTTTGGCTTAGGTCTGGATCCAGAGGATGAGGATGAGGAGGAAGAGGAAGCGCAAGGAGGCAGTGCTCTGGGAGATCTGCAGAAGCGCTTTGAGAAGGAGAAGGACGCCCTTCTGGCCAGACTAAGGGGTCAGTCAGTGCATTCTTTGATCTCGCTTTTCATCATGATCCATTTCTTCACTCAGGCATTGAGTCAGCCTACTTGACTGAGAGTCAGCGACAAGCTGCTTTGGTTCGTCTTCGCAGAGAGAAACGACAAGCTGAGCAAGCGGAAGGATTTGAGAAAGCAGCACTTCTGATTGGCGTGGCAGAGAAACAGCAGACGGAAGCAATTGAGAGGTGAATTTGTGGATTCTCCTCCTCGTCAATTGATATCTTTTCTTCTGAAAGACTGAAGAGTGAGCGGGCGAGACAGGAACAATTGGCTCAACAGCGTCTGCAAGAACTGAGAAATAAAAGATCGAAAAGAAAAACCAACGAAAACATTGTTAGAAGTGGCAGCAAGATAGATTTGCAAGTGAGTTGCCGATTGGTTGATTTTTGGTTGTTCTGATTAATTGATAAAATCAGGAGGCTGTGATGCTTCGCTTGGATGAGAGGCAGGAGATGGAGAGAGCTGTCTTAGCAGAACTGTCAGCGATGTCTGTCGTGAAGGCCAAGGCAGAATTGAGGGAATTTTGCAAGAATTGCGTCGGCTATGAAATTCAGCAGAAATTGGAAGAAATTTCTGCCAAAAGAACCGTGCTGCGAAGTACTCCTGGTGTGTGAAATTGAAACGACGCTTCTGTTGAAGATGTAATGCAAAGAGATATATAACAACATTTTCCAATTCAGTTCTATTTTTTTCAATTTTTTGAATGATATCTTTTTGAGCAGAGAAAACCAAAGATAACAAGAACGTACTGCACGAGGCTTTCATTGTGAAGATGGAAGGCAGGCGTCTTCATCTCAAAACGGACGATGCACAACCGACAGACGATCATATTGTGGTGTCTCTGCTGGCTGATTTGCAGGAGAAGCATGATTCAGAGGCTGAGATGTTCATTCTCAAGTTCAGCCAACAGGTGCGCAATTCCACTTTGAAGATGCAGATTTATACTCTTGCGTGTTTCATCTTCAGACCAATGATGATTTAATAAATGTGCAGTTGATTCTCGTTAACGAGTTGAAGCATGAAATCACGGACAACGTTGCAGCGGTTTTATTAGCAGAGGAGCGAGCCAAAGAATCCGCCAATGAGGACGTTTTATCCGCTCTGGAGGCAAAGTACGACACCCTCAATGATAAATTGATCACGCAAGCACTGCTTAACCAGGCAAGTCATTCACCTGTATTTCAATTCCATATTAATTTATTCCTTTAGTACGGTGAGACTCAATGGATCAAAATGAGTGAGAGAGAAAGACAGGCTAAGAAAATGGAGATGAGATTAGAGGAGAAAAGACTGAGAAAAGAGGGAGAATGGGAACAAGCAATGTCTCTACTTGGTGAGAATCAGATGTGGTTATGCGCAATGCTAATCTTTCTTCAAGGCGAGTCAGCTAAGCAGCATGACTTACTGAGTAAGATGATGGGAGAAAGCAGAGAGGATTATGAGAAGAGGATGAAGGAGCGACTTGAGCTAAGAAGAAGGCGATTGGCTGACGGTGCAGATTCAGATTAGCTCTATCAGTTCAATATCTCGGTTTGCAGGATTGTCAGAAGAGGAGTGCGATTCGCTTCAGTTGGATGATGAAGCTGAAGAGAAAAGCAGACACAACATCCTGAAAGATCTGCAACAGAATTACAATAAAGTGAGAATTGTGATGATCATGTGCTGTTGTATCAAATCCTGAGCAGGAGAAAGATGAGTTGATGGCACGCCTACTGTCGAGCGAAGACCACTTGTCCAGGGAACAACGCCGTCAGTTGGAGAAGGCTCGTCTGCAGAGAGAGCGCATTGGGGCAGAACGAGAGGAGAATTTTGATGCGGCCGCTCTGCTACTTGGAATGGCACATCAGCAGGAGGCTGATATGGAGAGGAACCGTTCCAAGCAGGAGCACCTGGCGAGGGAAAGACTCAACGCCAGGTTGCGGCAGCTGAGAGAAAACAAAGCTGCAAATCTGCTGCTGGAAGATGTTGCGTTGCCTAGCAACCATGAGGATAAAGTAGGTCTGATTGAAGCTCTGGTGGTTGAGATTGAGATGAAGCATAGTAATGAGAGGGAACTCATGATGCAGGTCAGAAACCCACTTGAGAGAAATAATTAAATATTAACGATTATTTCTCACAGCTGTTTGAGGATGATGTTGTTTTGGAGCAAATGCAGCAGTGCACTCTGATGGCCTCGGATGAAATTCGTGTGGAAATTGAGGTCAAAGGTCAATTGCGAAAGCAGTGGGAAAAGGAAGGTCATCATGATCCAGAAGCACAGAAGAAGGCGCTTCAGGTTAGAGCGTTGAGCGGAGGTTGTGCTTTTTATGTAAATTTTTTTAACAGACTCTTGCTGCTTTTGCTTTGAGCCTTGGCAGCAAAGAAAGTGGCTCAGATGATGAGGCCAAGGTCACATTACTGGCCACTCTGCAGCAGGTGCAAGACAAAGAGAAATGCCGCTTGCTTCATGACCTTGAGAAGAAGGTCAGAGTGTTGTGAAGGTCATTCAAAGTATTGAAATGTGTCTTCAGTCGGTGGATGAGGTTCGTCAGCTGAAGATGGCTCAAGCAGCGGATCGCCAGCACAGGTGGTTGGATAATGTGGCATTGGCTCTGATGAGAACGGAGGAGGGAGGAGTTGGAGGGAGTGGTGAGGAGAGGGAGGTTGTGGACGCCCTTGAGAAGAAGTACGACACTCTGCGGGACAAACTCCTGGCGGACGTGAGTGTCGATTGACGTTGATCTGATTGCTGATTGCCGTCTGCGCCTTAGGCTTTGATGCAGCAGGTTGGCGAGGAGCAGTGGAGGCAGCTGTCAGAACAGGAGAGGCAGAAGCAGCTGGGACAGCTTAAGCTGCAGGAAAGACAGCTGCGAAAGGAAGGGCGGCTGGATGAAGCTGCTGCTCTGTTTGCTGGATTGGAGTCAGCTGAACAAGGTAGGAAGGAGATGTCTGGTGCAGGGCGCTTGCATGCTCTTGTTTCAGATATGGCGCTGAAACTGGGAGAGAGCCAATCTGAGCAGAAACGTCGCCTTGCGGAGAGATTAGAGCGAAAGAGAGCGTTGCTGAAGGAGAGGGAGGAGAAAGGACTGTCTGTGGATGAGAATGTAGTGGCGGCCATTTTGGATGCAGAGGAGGAAGAAGAGAAAAAGAACAAGAAAAAGGTACAGACTGAGTCTGTTATTTCTATTCCTCAATTACTTTTCTTTCCCACAGAACATTTTATCTGAGCTTCAACATCACTATGACGATGAAAAGGAGGCTTTACTGGCATTGCTAAGAAACCAGAGCTCACGCACGGCAACTGAGAAGCAGAGGCAGCTGGAGCTGGCTCGCTTGCACCGTGAGCAGAAGATGCTTGAGAAACAGGAAAAGTTTGACAGCGCAGCTCTTCTGCTGAGTGTGGCTGAACAGAGAGAGAGGAGCATCGAAGCCAAGTGAGTCAAAGAAGGGGGAGGAGGAGGAGGAGGAGGAGTTTGCTGAAGCTGTGTAAATGTTTCATTTCAGCATGACTGAACAACGAGAGCAACAAAGAGAGTTGGCAAAGCAGAGATTGGCTGAGAAAAGGAGAAAGAAGCAAGAGAAAGAAGAAGAAAAAGGAGAGAGAACAGAACTGGATGCTGCACTTGAGCTCAACGCCATTGTCAAACAAGGTCAGACTTCACGCAAAAATTGCGCCGTTTAAATCTTTGTTCTTCCAGGATTGGTTGGGGTGCATGAATCTCTGCTGGAGCAAGTGGAGATGAAGCAGGAGACAGAGCGGAACCTACTCATGGAGCTGGCTGAGGATGTCCCAACCAACCAGGATTGTTTCCAGTTACTCAGTAGCATGAAATCTATGGTATGCGTAGATCAGAGATTAGTGTTCCATTTAAGATTTTAATGATTTTCAGGATGAAGTTTTGTCGAAATTGGAAACGTTGGAGTTGGAGCGTAAACGATGGAAGAAACACTCTCGGCTGGCTGCTGCAAAGGCTGCTTTATCTGAGAAAAAGGATGCTCTAGAGGAAGCAACTCGCATACTAAAGGCAAAGAAAGAGCAGAATAACATTCTGCGTAAGGCTGTGGCCCTCCGGATTCATGGTGAATAATGTACTTACTGGATTAGTTGTGTATTCTGTTGATTTCAGCCGAAATTGATCACGTGAAGAAGTTCAATGCAGAAATGAGTGAATCTGAGTGCAAAGAGGAGTCGCTGGTGACGTTGTTGGCCGCTTTGCAACGCAGACACGAAGCAGAGGTCAACGCCCTGCGTGACCTCATTCCTGACCAGGTAACACGATTTTTCTCGTGATTATTGACTGATTGAAATTTTGCTTTGTGTTTCCACTTAGGATGAGAACGGTTTGAAGGAGTTGCGAGATGCCCAGAAGGTGGCAGTCAAAGAGGGCTGGTTGGAAAACTTGTCGGCCGCCATTTTTGCTGAGGTCCCCAGCGAGGAAGAAGATGGAGATGACGTAGATGGAATGGTTGGAAATGCCGACGAGCACCAGATGGAAAAGGCAAGGGAAGAATTGCAGAATGAATTTGAACAGGAGAAGGAAAACATGGGGAAGAAATGTAGGAGCTGATTGCTGAATCATTATTGCTGATTGCCGATTTATTATTGCTGATTGCTGATTCCAGTGGAGTCGTCTGTGGAGAGTGTGGACGTTGATGCTGTCATGGCAGAGTTAGAGGTGCAGCAGAGGGCGAAACTTCAGGTGCGGTATTTTGGCCGCGATTGATTCGTGCGTTAAGAGATGCAAGCAGGCACTGGAGGCGGCCCAGCATAGGCAGAAGCGCGATCGCCTGGAAGCGAAACGAGAAGCTAAATTTAACTGTGATTATGAGAAGAATGCTGCTGCAGAATTGCTGAAAATGGCTTCGAAGCAGCAGTCGAGTCTTGAGATGCAAGTCAGCTCTGAGCAGCAACGGCTGGGGGATTTGGTGAGGACATCTCGGAAGATGAGGAAATGTTCATTCTCCGTTTCTTATCACAGATGCAGCAGAAGTTGGAAGCCAGACGACAAGCACGTTTGGAGAAGAAACGTGAGGAAGAAAGTAGGTCAACTGAGGATGAAAGTAGGTCAGAGGGTGGAGATACAGAGAGCGTAGGAACATCACGACCCAGTACCACTGACACTGTACCTGTTAGTTTTCTCATTGCAAAGATCTTTTAATCTGTCACTCCCTTTGCAGTCCTCCTTGAGGATGTCCAAGAGAGAGAAGACAGTCGTGGATGTCAGTCTCTCAGATGACCAGAAGAATGAAATGTACATGAAGCTGGTCAGAGAGCAAACCGTCATCAATCGACGTTTGAGTTTGGAACACAGGAGACACGAGGACCTGGTCAGCGCTACTTCTCTTCTTCTCTTCTTCTCTTCTTCTCTTCTTCTCAGTTGTGATTCTGCTTTTTCTGTAGTTGATGAAACGTTTACAAGATATGAAAGATCGTAAGATGTCTGAAGCAACCGCTCTGATCGCTCTGGGAGAACGACAGAGGACGACCGTTGAGAAGCAGCGCAAGGTTAG
Organism: Capitella teleta; assembly: GCA_000328365.1. NCBI lineage: Eukaryota > Metazoa > Annelida > Polychaeta > Capitellidae > Capitella > Capitella teleta. Next base: position 88,453 of record KB309282.1, read on the forward strand.
TTCTCACGTCTTACACCAGGTGGCGCCATTGCGTTCATTTCAAACACAGTCAGAGCAAGAGAAACAGCTGACTGCCACCAAGGAACGAGTCGCCAGGATTCGCTATGAGAAGACAATGACCATGAAGGAAAACAGCAACAAGAGCGCTCAGAAATTCCAGAACTTGCTCGACTCATCTGATACCAAAGATTTGAACCCGGATGACAAGATGGCTTTGGCAGCTAAGAAATTGGAAGAAAAGTTTCGTCAAGAACACGCCAGTCCCCGAGTCAGTGTGAGTGCAGTTTCCTTGCTTCTCACCTGTGTTTGTGGTAGAGGAGTGACTTCAGTGCTGTCGTAGAATTAAAAGTTTTGAAATTTCTTCCTTTTTGATCTGAGATGCTCAATTGTGATGATTCATTTTTTTCAGTTCATGGTGAGCTTTCATTACCAGTGTTTTCACTGCATATTTCTGTGTTGTTCTCTGCCTGCGTGTGTCACTTGCTATTCTGTATACATGAGGATTAAAGGGAGTGTGTGCTGAGGTGGGATAGGGAAGGTCAAAGGTCATGGCAATTAATATAGCCAAAGTGGGACTCACGTACGTAACGTATACATTATGCACTCTCAGTTATTTATATTTCATGTTATTTTATGGATTAATGTTGACTTTTCTCTTCTTTTAGTCAATTGATGAAGAATGAGGTAACCATGGTGACCATGTCTCGCTTTGTCATATAATTCAGCCCTGCAGTTTCAGAGTTATTTGTCAGTTTTTTCACTGATGAAATTTCGTGCTGTATATAAATATTCCGCTTCTTTGGATGATTAACTCTGACTTAAGATTTGTGAGAAGGATGTGTTGCAATGAACGCTGCTCAAGGTCATTCTTGATTTGCTGTATTCTGCACCATTGAGATGAAATATTAGACGTTTTTCATGTACGGTTATCAAGATTGATGCTTGATTTCAGGATTTTAAAAATAACATGCTGATAAATATATTCTTACCTGAACAAAATTATATCAGATATTTATTCCATTTCTATTTCATTCCTATTTCTTTCAAGCAGAAAAGAAAGTAACAAATATTTCTGAGTTGTATTTATTCAGTGATCGGTGAAGCGTTGTACATAACACTTGCAGAGATCAGATCAGAGTTAGTTGTGGTTTGTTGCCTTCCATTCTGCAAAGATGAACATTCTACTGACTCCACGTATAATGTCTTGCTATAATTGTTGATTCTTCTGATTTCAGGCGACGCTGGAGGAAAAAGAGGCGGCGGCTGAAGGATCGTCCGAAACGGATAAACTGAAATTCCTGAACCAGAAACGAGAACAGAGAAAGAAGGCAAGAGCAGCCAAGAAATGAAAACATCTTTAATTTGGTTCTAGAATTTCAATTTGTTTTTCCTTGTAAGATTTCTCTCGAGTCCTTCAGTATTATTTCTGAGCTTCCAGAAATTTGGATATTTGTGGAGTGATTTTGTATCGATTGCTGGTTTCAATTTTACAAAATTGCTCCTCGTCTAACACCGTCCAGAGATTTTGTTTCTCCGTTTATTTTGTTTTATGCATTCTTGCCTTTTCCAAGTGACATCTAATGCATCTTTTGCACCTCATCTTATATATTTATTCCCCTGGGTTTCTTAATTTAGGGGTGTATGTACCCATGTTATGTTATTACATAATTTCTGTGACATCTATTGTTTTGATATAAATTTTGCTTTTCTTTTTTTGGGTGTATTTCGTAGATACATAATGTGTTAGATTTTATTCTAAATCTTCAATTTAATACTTTATAATTTTTTGTCAAATTTTTAAATTATCATTTTGTTTGATTCACTAAAAATATTATGTTGCACAACCAGATTTCCTTACAATATAAATGATTTAATAAATGCTTTTCACAAGTTTGTAAGTTTTTTTATTACATGAACTGTAATTAAATATTGTGTTCCAGTTACCTATCGGCAAACATGAGCATGAAATCTTAATTATTATATTTTCGTTTTAATTTCTTCACTGAACAGGATGCCAGCATTGATCATCAAAACTAACGCCATGCATAATTCTGGCATCATTTTAATTGACTTGAATTTTTTATAAAATACGACGAAATTGAATATTCTTGCCCGTATGATATTATGCGCCTGCATGGGCTCATAGGGTGAAGTGTTATAATTGGGGATTGCGCAAAAATCTATTTTATTTGCTGGGCTAATTAAATATTCACTCGCTATTTGGAGACCATTCTTGGTATTAAAATATTTACTCGACGGGTATAATTTTTGTATTTGCCGTTGGCGAGTAGTTGACTCCTATTTCGAGCCCTGCATGTACCCATATTAAACGTTTGAAACGACCCCCGATCAACGCTTTCCTCGTTAATATACTTCATAATTATTAATCACTACATGCCAAACAGATGAATAGTTTGCATAGTAGAAAAACCTAAATGGCTTCGGGTGACAGCTCAATGATAGATTCTAGTACTCTGGATGAGTATTTATGCTTCAATGCTCGGGATTATATTTACAGTGTACGTCGTCAGCAGGAAGAGCGTTGCATTAAAACGATGACATACATACATGTATAGCAGACATCAAGAGCTGAGCATTGGGCGCGTACCTCCCCCGTCAAAGCTATACATGCGATTAAGTAATCCCTGATATCATTTTAAACGACCTCCTGTAGTCTAAGTCATAGTCTGCGCATTTCCTAATCATGGTTGTTGATTATGTACAATGTAATCTTCGGCTCATGCAGTTGGGGAAAATCCATCCTGCGCTGACCAGGAATTCGCATCTTGGTGAAATCGACAAGCGGCAGGTTGTCACGTGCGTTGCCTTTTGAACTTTTTGAAACACGAACGTAAGCAACTTTCGCTCGCCTTTTCAGACATTGCGTGACAATAATGATGTCCGTTTCATCGAATGACACATGCAGAGACCACAGACTACCATTCCCTTAATTAGATCGTGAACTCGTAGAATTGCGCTTTCATTTCAGGCAACAAAGTATGATTAACAAGGACCAAAATGTTAACAGATGCTCAAGTGAAAACAACTCGGTATAACTTCAAAATAGACACCACGAAATTATTCTCAGCATCAACAAGCATCAAGAAGCACAGATTGAAAAGCATCTTGAGGCGTCAGGATTCAATGAAATGCACGTAGTGTTTGATTCTCCAAACACAATTCTCTGAAACTTCTTACTCGTCAACTACATATTAGTGATATTACCAGAGGGCATTATATTGTGAATTATGCCGTGTGTGACCGGACCTCGTTAACAAATGTTTTAATGAAGAAATGTCTCTCACCCCCACTAAGAGTGATCTCACCAAATACCTTGCTCATGGAATCATTGATGCAGTTAACGAATCAGTTATTATAGCATTCGACGACCTGGTTATCGGAGATGACGATCTCTGAGATGAACCCCTATCGAGTGATGCGTGATGCGTGATGGGGCTTTACGGCTCCACCCAACCCATTCGGGTGATAAGGCGCCAGAACAGAAGGCCCGGGACCGGGGTTTCCCCCTGCTCTTATCGATAAATCCCAAGGGTTCTTTATCCTGCATACCACCAAAGACAGTAGTACACAGCGCCCGGCCTTGTTACGCAATTGAGCAGCACTGCAGAGTCACCGAAGAATTACAATTATAAAAATCATAATTCACAATCATAACGCCTGATCGGGTCTCGAACCCGGGACCTCGACCCCCACGGTCGGCATAGGATTGTAGTCAGTCGGTTATGAACCCCTATCAAGTAACCAGGAAGATGCACACACGAAGATAATGAATTACATGCTGTTTATACTGCACAGAGAGCTTCTGACATCAAAATACGATCTGTAGATACCAATGTTTCAGTATTGTCTTTTCATAGGCACCCGATGCGCCCAGCGACCACCTACATGGAATCTGAGGCCGGTTCCAACAAACGAACAATTTCCATCAAATAAATAGGAGTAAGGAAGTGCGTGAAAATTCCCTTTGTCTTGCTCCGATGAAGTCAAATCGGCCTTCACAAGGCTGGGCATAGTTCATGAATTGCCCCTCTGGGTTGAAAGGGCTCCCGAAAATTACACGTACGAGTTGTATGCACCGAAGACTTCCCGCACTGAATTGAGCGACTTGAAGTGATTGTGTAACAAAAAATATTTTAACGTAATGTGTTGCTGTTAGATGCATTTGAAAGTGGAAACTGTTCTGCGACAGTATGGCAGTATTGTGAGCGAACACAACCAGGCAATGATTTGGCAGAACGGTATCGTTCGGCAACCAATGAGATACGACCACCAACATCATCTGGATGGCCGTGACCTCTCGCCTATACCCACGGCAGGTCCACCGGCACCAAGGGCAGTCTTGGAAATGATCTCTGTGATAAGAGCTGCGATAAGTTCGAGACTCGGTGCTTTTGTCGCCAGCATGGACAGAAGTGCACTGAAATGTGCAGGTGTGCCGCAGATGATTCCGACTCGCAACAAGTTGTGTGCTTTAATTGCTACACCATCATCTTCTTCCAGTTAGCATTTGTACACTGAAAGGAAAAGTGTACGGTCGAGAAGACGAAGGCAAAGGTGAGTCACATCTGGGGCACGCAAAACATACTGTTATACACTTATATATTAATCATACTGTGCAATCAAATTGCATAAAACCTGCACTGGTTTGATCTTGGATCTGGGGACCTGTTGTTGGCTGTCATGCCGGAGGTCTATAACAGAAGAATGACTTAGCAGTAGTCGATGATGTTTATTGTTTTGCTTGCTATTATTGGAAGAAATATGTTATGGCTGCTGCGCTTGTAATAGTCTACAGATATTCTCAGAAAAAAAATCGATACATTGCGATAGCTAGACTTATTGAATGACACGCGCATGAATTTGATAGAATTGAAATATATCTCGAAATATACAATTGGATTGTTGTGGTATATATCTTTACTTCTTATTATTTCTTATTGTATATTTATAGATAATATTTTTTGATATGCATCATACATCTATTTTAAAACTCATATTGAATTTGGACAAAACATTCATTGACTGGCTTAGTCAAATATTGTGGAGGATCTTTAATATTATTGTCTAAAATATGTATTGTCATCTCCCAGAACAACAGACGCAATATAAACCAGATTGCGTAATCCATCTTCCATTATCGATTTAACACAACAGCCAGTAAATGATGCGAATATTTCCATAGCAACGGAACGTCTCTGCAATCGAGAAGTCTTCCTTCGTCGATCGCCAGAATATTAATTATTCCATCTAATTTTCATCCTCTCTACCATCACTTCTCGCATGAGAAGTTTTTGTTATACTGACAAATCAAAATTTCATGCCAATCGAGCAATATCACGATTCACTCCCGAAGAAAGGGCACTGCAACACAAGATGCACAGTGTTAAAAATGCTAAAAATGAAAACTGAAACTGCATTTTTGCGGTATTTGTGCTTGGGCTATCAAATACGCATGCTTATGCGACATATCGTTTGCAATATACGGCTCGCAGATCCCTATATGAAAAATTCACTTTTTACCAACAATAATAATTGTTACAATAAATAGCCTTCTAATTTTGACATGCATACACCACAGAACATTCATACTTATCAAATCGTACCTCTCTAGTTGTAGACTCCTCTACAAACAATCCGTTTTCAACTTTTTCCGGGACACCACCTGATTCCGCGGAAGGCTTGAAATTTCAATCCAAGTGTCGCGCTGCAGGCGGATGTTTACATTCTGAGACATTCTCGGCTGCCAACATTTTCCATAGTAAAAGTATGACCTTGTGGTATCGAAATGGTTTATCGATAAATCTAAGACCCTGATCGGTTGCTGTGGCCCCTGCAACTATTAACCAGAAGCAGAGTGGCTGTTATGTTTGGTGGATTATTTGAGGGAAATTTGTTTGGTAAAATACGGGCCTAAAATAAAATTAGTGTGGACTTATCACACGGGTCTCAGACCTTATAATAGCCATATTATGGCTAATCCGCAGGCGGTCGGGATCAGACATAGGATGTAGGGCTAGCTTAACCATAACAACAAGAATGGACTCGGATTCTCTTCCTGTATAGAAGAAAGCCAATGTCAGTAGTCATAAATTGAGTATACTGTTATAGTACACTATAGACATAGGTATGAATTGACTGTGTTGTCATTTATTAATGGTATTAATAAAAATTAATAAAAATTAATAAAATTATGGTATTAATGGTATTGCGCGAATGTGAATAAGTCACTGAAGAAAACTGCCTAGTCACAAAACAGCCGACAGTATTACATAACAGTAAACTTTGATAACTAGTTCAAGTATTGACCGAAGATAAAACTAATCTGTTAGATAGAAAACATATTATAGACTTCGCCATGGAATGATGATACAGACGGAATAAATCAATAAACTACAAGCAAATATACAATAATTACATCATCAGTATTATTGATAACTACATGTAATAATATACATCATGATGAATGGGATTGGGTGTTGTAAAAGGTTCTCTCCAATCACCAATATAGGCCTACTACATATTGGTTGCCGAATCGCTACAAGTTTAATACGGAACACGGATGGATAGCAGTTGCGTATTTGCTATGAACCCCAGCACTACCATCGCCATTGTGCGGCTACTGAGTAACATTACACGTATTTTTGCACCTGAACTAATTAATTATGAGGACCATTCACAGGATGAAGAATGTCAATGGTGCATCAATTGACCACGTCACTTGTGACCACTTTTCCGCTCTTTTAAAACCACCTATAAGACCATCCTCAAAAAAAATATTATTAGAAAGTATATGATAAAACTGTGAAGTTTTAAACCTTTGGTGTGTTATTATCAGATTGTTACAATTCAATACTTTGAACAGGGAAAAAAAATCCTAATTGCAGCATATTGCGTTGAATGATAAGAACACTTCACTTTTAAGTATATATTACGATCACATGGTTATAATATTATTATATTATTATGATGACTCACGTTTAAAATTTATCAGCCACTTAAAATGTTTTAAGGTAAATCCCTAGCGTAGCTCACAACATACAAAATGCACAATCTATGAGCAATATCAAGGAACAGTACCTTGAACTAATGTTAGTGCTGGCTTGTTGAGTAGGCCTATGTGAGGAAAAAAAAACCCTGCTGGTGCGCAGCGCAGTTTAAGGACCGTGGTTATTGCATAGGATTGGAAATTTAAAATGCTTTGATATATAGTCAGCCGCCCAAGTACTAGTCTATTATATGGGTCCTGCATAAGTCTTTAAATTTACAGCATGTCATGAGGTGTTTCTTATAACCGCGGAACTCTGAAGCCGAATGTGGGTCATATAATGTGAAGATGGGTAGAACAGCAGTCGGTATTTTGTGTCCTGGAAGCTTGTGGAGATTTTGATTATTCGGACGTCTTATCTCTCCAGACAAGCCGCACTCAATAACGATCGTCATAGTACGTGGAAGATTATCTGCAAATCTGGGTGAGCATTGTATATATAAATTGCCCAGACCATCACTTTCAGTATTCTGTGAGTTGCTCATCGCGATTAAGTTTATATTAATAGTTTGAATTCAACATTTCCCATCTTCCAGATGCAAGTCGTTCCACCAGTTTTTGCTTGCCACACGACGTGTTGCCATAGCAACAACAAATCCAGACTCCGGCATATCGAAGAACTCAACGGACTCGCAATCCACGGAGTGACCACGGGGGCCCTCCAAGCTAAAGGCCGCGCCAAACGCCGGCTGACGGCTGACCAACTGACCTGGACGGCGTCTGATGACAAGGAAAACAACATCAAACGTCCTCTTCACATTCCGCCCACCTGTCGAAGAACCACCTGCCTCTCACCTGCAAGCCAGCAATCGCCGACCGAGGAAGAGATTTTAGACTTCATCAAATCTAAAACTAAGAATATGGATCGAACTTTTAAGTTGCTGACCATTGGTGATCCTGGTGTTGGGAAAACATCTCTCGTTCAGCGATATGTGCATGGGTACTACACCAAAGACTACAAAGCAACATTAGGAGGTACGTTCACATTTTAATCATTCCTTTGGCTTCACTCGTGGTAATAATATTGATAATGGTAACCATGCATTATTAGGTAATCTTTTTGTTTTGGGCTTGGGTAGGTTAAGATATCATTTCTATACTTAACCTACCCAAGTCCATAATCTAGGCTATGGGTGATTGACCTACTTTAGTTAATCGACAAATATACAGAATGATTAAACTCATGTACGTATAATAATGTAGAGAACAAAAACGTCATTCTGAGATTATGACCCACATGTGCCTAGAATCTATAACAATGTCATTAGTATTAATATTGTGTATGTAAACATGTCACATGCACACGGTGACCGGCTAGACTAACAAAGCCGCGTGTGCTTCAATGTGCACGCATGGTGGCGCACGAGTTATGTAATCCCTCTTAACATAATTCGGATGATCACAGATAGAGAGGCAGGTCACAATAGCTTTATACATATATATTACACCGACGAATTTCAGGCATCGGATATTATGAATGTAGAAATGATCCGGACATTAATGGTTACGTGAAATATAGTTTAGTTCATCTTAACGCAGCAAAATTATGTGATGCTGCTGCTGCTGCTGCTGCTGCTGCTGCTGCTGCTGCTGCTGCTGATGATGATGATGATGATCATGATTTAATGTCATACATGAAGAGCAGTAGTCCAGGGCCTGTGAGAATTATATTGGTAGTGACATGATTATAGGTCACTACAGGGCATCGAGTACCTTCAATTAGTATATGACCACATCACTATACGTCACCAGATACTCATCTAAGACGTAGATTGATATAAGATAAGTTGCTAATCCATTGGCGACGTTTGCGCAACGCCACATTGCACCTGAATATTGAGGTGCAAGCAACACCTGGATGAGCTTGAGGTGAACTTTCCACCAGAGTGCGGTACATCCAAAGTGCACATGAGGCGAAAGGGTGTGTTAGGTGGTACTAACATTGCTTCATATTCATATTCATGTTCACAGACATTACGCAACGTCATTCGAGTTCCAATATTTTGACAGAAGGGGATTTTGTTGGTGATTTGTGAAAACTATGGTGCAAGTTCCAGCATAGCATTAAGCACTTAGAAACTTTATCCTATAATTATACATTTTGCACTTAATAAATGAATAAATTATTATTTAGTATTATTTTTTTTCGAATCCAGAGAATCATGGCGAATTGAAATTGCAATGAAATATTCCTCGGATATCCATATAGAGAAAGTCATGGCATCATTCTACCAACGTAAATGATTCAAGTTATCCTCATAACTCAGTTGAGTCAGTTCCCCAGCTCTGAGATTATGACCCACATAGTGTCTTCTGCTTGCATTAGTTACGAGCTCCATTACCATGCTGTGCAGTTAATAACGACCATTGTTAATTATGATATTCATACCAGCATAATTAAAACCCCAGGATGAGATACAATGAATACTTATATAGTCCTCGTATCTCATTATGCAGTCACGTGATAGAACTACCTACCAGCATGAAGTTTATGGATTGCTTAACAGTAAAAATTACTATGTATCTGAGGAAGACCATGAGTTTAGGACTATGTGACCTCGCGACTAGTTTGTCCATATCCGGAGACTTTCAGAGGAGTAGTCGCTTCCGGGCATGGATACAGGATCAGGGTTTTGAGGAGGTTCCGGGGAAGATCATTATCATCGGTGATCCCGGAGTTGGGAAGACATCGTTTGTTCGTCGGTATATTGATCAAAAGTTCACTGGGAAATATAAATGGACGGTAGGAGGTGAGCCTTTTGACCAGTTATTGGGTTGTTGTTTTTTTTGCAATTGTTATATTGATTAGTGTGATGTGATCATCAATGTATTGATATTTTAGGTTGCATACTTGACAGTTCAAAGTACTCGAGAAAATAATATCATTATTGATTATTGGATTTTGGAATACTTGTACGAAGCCCTATTATTCTGAAATAAATCAAATAATCAATGTATTGTTGTTTTCATTTTCAGTTGATTTTGCCTTGAAATTGGTAAAATGGTCCGACAATGTTACAATCAAGTTGCAATTATGGGACATTGCAGGTAATGTCAGGTGACATATCAATCCTTAATATTATTTAACCAAACAAAACCAAATTTCTCATCAATAGTAAGCAAAGAGTAAGAATATTTTAATTAATTATACATGAAGTACAATTTATATATATAATGTTTATTTATCGAAATACATACACGGGCGTGATCCATGCATTTCATTTAGGGAACGAACAGAACGAACAAAAGAATAATAAATTCAACAAGTACAATAATATGAAAAGAAGAATATGTTAATTACAACAAAGTTCTTCGAGAAACATGGTAAATTCACAGGTTGTCCAACCGTTATTAATTAATCCGTTGCTATCTCGCAAACGGATTAAATCTCTGATGACGCCACCAATTAAGGCTTTGCATGGCGTCATCTACAAAAAATAATTGCCGCGTTCTTGCGGTAAAATTATACTCGGGGATCCGAAACTTTGGAATCCCGAGCTTTGAACATAAACAAGAAACATTGAGACTAAAAACAGATAGGCTTCCTGATAAAACAGAGGAAAGACAGGAACGAGTAAATATATTAACGCTTTTAACAATGCCCTGTAAAAACTTAGCAAATCGGTTCAAAATTTGATTAATGAAAGGAACATCTTGACAGATAATATGAAAGCAAAACTGAAATTTACAATCCTTTCATTTTTATTCAGGTCAAGAGCGGTTCACCTCGATGACCCGCGTTTACTACCGAGATGCGCATGCGTGCATAATAATGTTTGACCTCACCCAGAGGTCATCATTCCAGAACGCCCTCAAATGGAAAGCCGACCTTGATAGCAAATGTTGCCAAGAGGATGGCTCTTCAGTTCCTTGCATCCTGCTCGCAAATAAGGTCAGGTCAAATAAGGTCAAAAAAGGTATCCAAAGTTGTAGATTTTGTTATACCATTGAATTAAAATAATGAAAATTCGTGTATTCATGTTTTTCGTATTTACTTTCAGTGTGATCTCAGTAGACGTGAAGTGAACCAAGATGAAATTGAAAGCTTTTGTCGAGAACAAAATTTCATCGGTTGGACAGAAGTATCAGTAAAAGAGGGTCTGATGGTCGAAGAGTCAATGAGGTATTTGGTCAATTGGAACAATGCTGGTGCTTAATATGATAATTATATTCGTTCATATTCAGTTTCTTGTTGGAGGATCTGATGAAGCGACACGCCCATGTGGAACTAGATGAAGAGGAGGTTGCCAGGGCAACTCAAACCATTCATTTAAGACAAAAACAGGCTGCATTAGAAGAAGAAAAGAAATGCTCGTGTTAACCACGTGACTTTTTAACTTACATTTCTGACCTACTTAGCTTCAATATTGTCTATTGATAATCAGTGTCACTGTAATGTGTGTTTTTCTGATGATTATTTTTACTTTTTTTTTGTCGTAAATTATATTTGTGTCTTCCCATATATGCAGTTCTACCTTTTTACGTTCAACGTCTTTAGGTGGAGTAAACTTGTTTGGTATGAAATCTTACTAGTGATTCACACTCTTCCATTAACAATATTTCACGAATGAATGTCATTTATATAACTAACTAATGTTTCCAAGTGCAATTTGGAATGACATTGTAAGTTATTTCCTCTAATGGAAGACAGAAACCAAGCCTGCGAAATTTTCATTTAAATAACACGATTCCATTGAATAAAACTAAGAGCAGCCACAATTTAGGAAGTCTAAAGCTACATATGTTGTCGTGTTAATTTATCTGTTTTTTTTTTGTTTTGTTTTTTGTTTTGTTTTTTGTTTTTTGTTTTTTGTTTTTTTTTCAGGTTCATACAAATAATTGATATATGAATTGTCATATTTTGTTTATGAGTTTAAACTTGTTTGCTATAGGCACAATTCTATTGAGTACTTTTATATCCCTTTTCCTGTATTTGTGTTTTCTTATTGATGCATTTAGATGAGCCACTGGCATCCTTCAAAATTCTGATATGTCATTGTCGTTTTGTCCAATGTTAATTTATGATTATATTTATTCAGATATAATATCATTCATTCTTGGTGCTGAGTTTAAGAGACGAAAAAGTAAATGTTCTTTTCCAATGAGTCGTTTTGTATTTTATTTTATTTATTTTTTCAAAAGTATTAGAAATTCACAGAAGGACTTAATAATAACACAATATGCCACTTACCTAATGAACTACTCAGATCACACATTCAAGTGCAGCTGCAGCATATTATTATGAAGGAAGTTGGCGACTAGAACTTGACATTAATGAGTGTTAGAGACTAAAAGTCACACCTAATTAACTTCATTGGAAATTTCTACCTTGGTTGTTTTGCCAGAATTCAGAGCCTTAAAATAAATGAATTCACGTGACGTCAACTTCAGCTAAAGGTTGCTTTTGAACCTCCAAGTTGGATACCTTTCTGGAAGAAGGCAAAGATCCTGATATGTGTCACAATTTCCCTCCCACACCTGTTGGTATAAAACCTATGAATACATTTTTATTTTGTCTTAGTTTCCGCGACCTTTCAGATTATTTTATCTGGTTCAAATCATATGACATCTTTTGTTATGGTTCCTCTAATTGACATCGTATCCAATTCCCTTCGCTTGGCTTCATTTTACCCATTCATTCAGATAAACAGAGTTCTGAGCTTATGCTTTCGATATCACTTTCATGTTCGGCTTTGAACCAAAGATAAACAACACAAGGTTTGTAAAAGAAAGTTGGGCCATTGTCATTCTGTCTGTATGCGTCACACAATGCTTTGTGGGGATTGCCTTCAAACCTGTCTGAACAAACCTGTGGCCGGGAATACCCTCTTCTTTTATATGTTGATCTTGGAGGGTTCTACCATAGAGGAAGGATATTCTCCCTCTGATTCTACGTCGCTATTCTTACAAGAAAATGCTGAATGAAACAGTTCAATGCGCGACGCAGTGTGCACCCAGTTGTCCTTTGGTTTAATGAGAGAGTGCAGTTGAGTATCATCAGCATATAATTATCATAAACTGCACCTGGCATTTGCGCCTGATGGCACCAAGGGACTGTGCGTACGCGGAATATGTTTTGGCCCAAGCCAATGGAACCATGGGATACGCCAACGGGCATTTCCCTGACACTGACATGACGTTTTTCACGACTACAGCCACAGTCAATTATTGAATGTTACACACTTGACTAACTAATTATAATTATTCATTTTCAACTGACTGACAAACAACAGCGTTCAACATTCTCTGGTTGAGGTGGTTCCGTAAGTACAGCCGTCTAGACTACACGACTAATACTATCATAATTAAGTCAGAATTATGTTAGTTGTGACTATGTACTAAATACCAATTATAACTGATCTGATTATGGCACACTTGTGGGCTTACTATGTACAGCGTTTTGATGGCCGTAATCTTGTCCTCTGAATCATGACCCGCTCGCTACACACAACGAAGGGACATCTCGTAGGTCAAGCTGTAATATGCTGAGCCTGATGGCGCCTAGCTATGCGCACATGTATTTGGAAATTAACTATTGTGAGTGTTATCCCAAGATCGCTCATACTGTAAAACAGGAAATTTCCGCGCAATTTCCCAGGTTTCATCATCGACGAGAATGTGACGTCACTGACGATTGAAAAATCATAACGAATTGGACCTGGATAGCCTATATTCATAACACACTTTACAGTGACATATAAAAAACCCCACAAAATACTGGAAACGAGGAAGGGGACTGACTCCTCACACCTCCTCTTTTTTTCCTTTTTTTTTTCTTATGTAATGTACATAATTATGTAATATCATTTTAGTTTTATTTATTAACACAATGAGCTTTGCTCTGCCAGCGCTTGGTGGCAACAATTGATGGAGAGCTTCCAGTGCTTCTGATAAGAACTGGAAATAAAGGAATAAAAGACTCAGGGCACGACGGTTATTATGCTAAGAAAACAACATTCAACTACCTCTAGACTTCTATTAAGGGAAGTCTTACCGACATACTTCAATTAGGAAACCGAGAGGAAGTTATAGTTAGTGATGGGCGAATATTGATTTTGAAATCGTGTACGGTGACTGGGCTGGAACTGCTCCTCTACCCCTGGGGAGCTAACAGTGAATACATTTAGGCTGACTAGGTCGAGTGCGTTATGATTACGGTAAGTACGTACGTACAAATAATCACAGCCTTGTCAAAAATGTTAATTATAAAGTTTGTTGAGAATAAGAATAAGAATAATTTTATTGGGCAAAACAGAGGGACATCAGTGGCACTATTTAGGGAAAGAGTAAAAAGATACTGTTTTGGGCAGGTGACTGACACTATGGAGGGTATTTAGTCCCCTGAAAAAAAAAAAAAAAAAAAAAAAAAAAAAAAAAAAAAAAACTGTGTGAACGCGGGAATCGAAGGTAGCATAGGCACTGAGTTAATTGGCTGACGTTGAAAAAAGAAAACCAAAAAAACAAAACAAAAAACAAACAAACAAACAAACAAACAAACAAAGGAAAAAGGAAAGAGAAGAAAAATTGAACAAGAACGTGGATGAATGAAAACAAAATGTAAAGATATATATATATACGTATATTAATTAATTAGGCCAGTGGGGCAATGGAAAATAAATGATTCAATGGATGGATGAAGTTCACTGAAGGTCTTGTCGCTGAGTGAAGCCGAAACCCTTTCAATAGATTCAGAATTCACAAAAAAGCAGACGCATTGTGAGATGTTTTCCTTTCTCTGCATGGTGATGATGATGATGATGATCAAGTGTTGAAGGCAGCACTCGCATATAAAGCAAACACTCAAGGTTTAGCTGGCGGCATTAGTGCATTGAATCCATTGCAAGCATGATGAATCTCGCTGCATTCTACTCGTTACTTTTCCTCTCTGCTCATTTCCATCCACTGCAGATGAACGAAATGACATCTTACATTCCTGAGACTACTCACTCGGCGACTTTGAAACCAGTTCAACCCATTTTGGATTGGGTAGAACTGCTGCTTGCTCAACTTGCGATCCTGAAGGACGTTGAGTTCATTGTGACCGTAACACTTGGTGCGCTGGCTCTTCTTGGCAATATAGTCATTCTTATTGTAACCGCTCATTACAAATCAATTGGCATTGCCGAAGTGTACATGGTTGGACTGGCCGTCTGCGATCTCTCTATCGGAATCTTCAGTTCGTGGCGAGCAATCGCTGATCGAGTCTACACCTGGTCTACAGGAGTATTTCGGTTCTGTGCTCTCACATACTGGCCAGTGGTCGGCCTCGAAGTAGCCGCCTCAACCACAGCATCACTGATCGCAATGGCACTCAGCATCGACCGATGTCTCGCTCTCAAGTTCCCTATTAAACATTCTGAACTATGTTCCGTACACAAGGCAAAGATGCTTGCTTTGGCAAGTGGTTTGCTATCAGTCATTATTGGCCTCAATTATCCAGTGAGATTATTCGTTCCAGATGAAGGCATCTCCTACATGAATTTAATACCGACTGATCGCACTTCAATAGGTAAATATCCATTTTTCTCCAAACTGTGTCGATACGTCGAATTCTTCTTTCGGTTTGCAATACCACTTTCAGCGATGATCGTCGCCAATACTTGGACCATGGCTATCATCCGCATAAGTGACCAGTTCAGAAAGGGAATAGACAAGGAAGCCCGTAGCGCAATGAAAACTCCAAAATGCTTGACCATGACAATCGGACTGGTCATCATCTTCATCATAACTCAGATGCCGAAAGCAGCATTCCTTTTTGATCAAATGATCTTCTACAGTGAGCACAGGGGAACCGGACTTTTTGAAACCTTTGTTATTGTGGGAAATCTCATGACGAGGTTCAACTCAATTGTCAATATCATTGTGTACCTCACACTAAACAGAGAATTTCGCCGCACCCTCGTCAAGGTTCTGAATGTTCGCAAAACACCCGACATTGAAATTTCCAGCCACCCAACTCTCTCAACCACGAATGGATCAGAAAAACAGGACGTCGCTTCTAGAACATGAGGGACTAAATTACATTTGCAAACGTTGTATCAAACATTGAATATGCAAATCAGGACATTTTGCCGGTATAATCTTACGTTCATTATTATTATTATTATTATTATTATTATTATTATTATTATTATTATTATTATTATTATTATTATTATTATTATTATTATTATTATTATTATTATTATTATTATTATTATTATTATTATTATTATTATTATTATTATTATTATTATTATTATTATTGCTAAGAGGGGGTGCCTCTTACTAATTATTATGCACATCGTGAGGCTCACAACTGCCCCAATGCACTGTGTGTTTGTGGAATAAGGCCCTGATGAGAAACTCCAATCCTTCTCCCTCAATATCTCAAAACCATCCACAATTGAACGAACCTAGAAAACAATCACTTGCTATGTTGAAGGTATTAATCATGAATGTGCTTTGTCAGCTTGAAACCGATAAGTAATATACCTAATGTATGCGATAATGAGATAATGTCGCGCTGGATTTTGGCCAGCACATAATGCCTTATCATAAAATGAATATTGACGTTGTGATTAGAAGAGAGCTCGCCGCCTCTTAAGCGAGATCGAGCAATGCATGTGTGAGATTCAACTGAATAAACGTAAAAGGTAGATTATATTTACCCGACCGTGTTCTCTCTCTCTCTCGTTTGCGCCACGAACCCTCACTGACACCAGGAGCTCTGGTTACAACTTGGACCACCGGCGGGACTACACGCAAACGAAGAGATGGCAGAGTGGCAAATCAGGTTCGTAAATCTCTTCGAACGACTAGAGGCACGCGCACACCTCGCTGATGAGGCCGAGAAGGTAAGCCCTTGTGACGGCAGGACCCCACGCTTGTAAAGCAGTTCCTTCGCGAGCTGGAGCTGCTCGCCATGGACCACCGCATGCTGGTCTTTCACAAGACAGCTCGCGGCAGCATGCTGCGAACAGGGACGCGCTGGCTCCGGGACAACATCAAGACCTACCTCCTACAGAGTTTTGTGACGTACGATGCGAACAACTGCCGACGACTCGAATTACAGCGCTGTACACGTCAACCAAGTGAGACCCTGCTCAGCTTCAACCGCCGGTTTGAAGAGCTCGCGGAAGACGCATACCCCGGTAACCGCAACGCAGAGCAAGTAGAGCTACTTGTAAGGCTGTACGCTACCGGCCTTAAATACCAGAAACTCGCGAAGAAGATCATCTTGCCTGACAAACCAGCCGACCTCAACCAAGCTTTCCTTCGCACATCGGCCACGGAGAGGGAAGCAGACAACATGGCATGGCTCGGCTTTGAACCTATGGAGGTGGACGCCGTCAAAACCGCCCGCAAACCGGAGCACTCCAAAGTGGAGAAAGAACTCCACGTGCTGAGATCACAGTATGGCAAGCTCGAAGCCAAACTCGACCGGCTCCTGGACCACAACGCCCTGCCTCTGCCACCACAACGTCATGCAGCACCCTCCCCCCAAGACAGCCGCCAGATGACATGCTATTACTGCGGCCGGTTAGGTCACATACAACGGGACTGCCGGTCCAAGCAACGCGCCGCCCAGAACCCCCGGTGCCCGACTACCTCTCGGCTGGACCCCGCCTTCTCCCCAAGCTCATCCGCATGACTAGGGGGCTACGATGGTCGCCCCCGTGCCATCATGTCAATTATGGGCGCGTCGTGCGAGGCCCTAATTGACACCGAGGCAGCCAGGAGCCTCCTTAGCGCGACCTGCTGGCGACGAATTGCGCGACCCGGAAGCCGAACACAGCCCTCGGAGGTCACCCTGCAAACAGTTTCGGGAGCCCACATGCCGACTGGCGCCGAGGTGACCTTGGAGGTCGAACACCTCGGCTTGTGTCTCTTCCTTATCTGCTCGGAACTATCCCTGCATTTGATCATCGACAGTGATCTTCTTAGCCAGGCAGGATGCAGCATACACTATCAGGATCACTGTATGATCACGTGGAGCCAGATACGTGTATCGCTGCAAGTAGATGCTTTCACCTCCACTTACATCTCCCCCGCATTCTCCGCTAACCCCGTGATCACACCCCCGGACTACATGGATTGCTACACCATCCAGTTTTCCCAGACAAAATTGGTCATTGCACGGTCGGCCAACCAGCCACGGTCGTTACGACCGGTATCCCAATACGACAGAAGGCTTACCGACTAGAGCCTCTGGGCCGCGCCGATAACCCTACAAACAAAGAAGGACGGGTCCATCCGGTTCTGCGTTGATTATCGCAGGATCAACGCTATCACCACAAAAGACGCAGGACTCCTACCCCTCATACAGGACGTGTTCGACAACCTGTAAGGCGCACAGATCTTCTCCACTCTTGACCTCAAGTCTGGGTACTGGCAGGTTGACGTGGCTGAGGAGGACATACCCCAAAACAGCGTTCATCACCCATCGGGGGCTGTACGAGTTCGTCCGACTACCCTTCGGCCTCACGAACGCCTCCGCCCAGTTCCAAAGGCTGATGAACTTCATCCTACGAGACTTCATCGGAAAGACCTGCTGTGTTTATTTGGACGACATCGTCGTGTTTGGTCGGACAGCTAACGAACACAAACAACGCCTCGAGCAGGTCCTAGACTTCTTTCGTGCAGCGGGCCTTACCATCAAGCAGAAGAAATGCTTCATTGGACCCGAGAGCGTCGAACTTCTTGGCTACACAGTGTCGGCGCAGGGCCTCACTGCACAACAAGACAAACTGGCGGCTATCCACAAGATGGCGGCCCCATCCGATGTAAAGGCCATCCAATGGTTCCTGGGGATAACCGGATATTACCGGATATTATCCCAGCTGATCCCTCGCTACGCCAACATTGCTGCACCCCTGGTCACCCTTACTCGGAAGGGGGAACCCTGGAGCTGTGGGACTGACGAAGACTCCGCCTTCCGCCAGCTGCGAGACGCCCTAACTTCCGACCTCGTCGTGGCGCACCCAGACTCAACTCACTCTTACCGCCTTTACGCTGATACCAGCAACGTCGCCGTTGGTACGATATTCACACAGACCGACGAGAAGGGCATGGAACGGCCTATACACTACGTGTCAAAGTCCCTTACCGGAGCCCAGTAGAACTGGAGCCCCATTGATCGCGAGGCCTTTGCCATACTCTACGCCCTCCGCAAACTACACAAACTCCAGGGTGTCGCACTGACCGTCCTAACTGACCACAAACCCTTGCGGAGCCTGTTTCAAAGTGAGCTGTCTAACTCAAAGCTACAATGCTAGAGCATGCTCATCTCCAAGTTCACTCCGATTCTTGAGTATCGCAAGGGCTCCGACAACGTTTGGGCGGACATGCTGTCGCGTCTGCCGCATCCAGAAGCAACAGCGTCGATCCAGGAGGTCCTGCACACGCCCAACCTGCCGGCCCAACAACGGATCGCCTTTTCTGACGCGTGGGGCCGCGCCGAGACAGAAGAAGACGATGAGTACATCCTCCTAGATGGTGAGCTGTCCAGCCTTTGCCCGCCGTACGTAGTAGTCACGCCCTACCCCCGGCTGATGGCGCCACCAAGCCTTCGTCCGCGGCTTCTCGACGAAACACACCAAGAGACTGGTCACAGGGGTCGACACTCCCTGCTACGATGGCTGCAAGCCTTCACTGTATGGCCAGGGATGGCGACAGACGTTAAGATCCGTACCCAGACCTGCCCCCACTGCCTGGGGAACCAACGGAAGCCACAACCAACCATCCCTCAGATCACGGAAACCCCCAAACGCCCTTTTGAACGGGTTGGCGTTGATCTCACTGGGCGTTGGCGTTGATCTTCCATCTCTTCAAAACAACAGATATCTCCTCTGCATGGTGGATCACCTTACAGGCTGGGCAGAAGTCATTCCGATCCCAGACAAACGCGCCACCACGGTGTGGGCCTCCCTGATGACGAAGATTTTCCCTAGACACGGCCATCCGCAGACGCTAATCACAGACAACGGCCCCGAATTTGCTAACGAGGTTTTCACGACTGGGTGCCGTGCGCTACAAATTCACAACGTGCGAACAACACCAGTGCGACCTCAGTCCAATGGAGTGGCGGAGCGGTTCAACCACACCCTGAAGGACACTCTTAGGAAGCTGGTCAACAACCAGACGTCGACCTGGGAGTACCAACTCTCGGCAGCCCTATGGTTCTACCACATCTCCACCTCGGAGGCCAGGGGTTCTAGCCCTTTGAACTCCTCTACGGTTACGCTCCGGACATTCTGCAGGAGATAGATGACCTAGACGGCCGGTTTGAGAACATGGCTCGAGCCCGCAACATGGCGGTGCAGAAACAAACGAAGAGCAAGGAGCAGCGACAAGAACGTTCAAGGCTGCTACACCTTGAAGAGAGGCGAGTGAAACCCCACGATTGCATAACCATTGACCAAGCTGAGCCAATCAGCTTTTCACATTTACGTGATCATGGATTTCACATGGTCTCAGTTCGAGGCAAAGTCATTAATATAAATAATAATCAAAATAATGAATATCTTTCATTATTTTGTATTTCTCGTCTTTCAATATTTGAGATCAGAATCTCATACGTTCTTTAATCAAGTGTTACAATATTGGTTTTGTATTCATTTGGCTTCTGAGTAATTGTATTCAGGTGTTATATACCTGGAGAGGTAGTGTACGCAATACTTAATAATAAAACTGAATGCAAGGTACCCCAACCATCATGCGAAATACATGCACGCATGTAATAGCTCTAGGTCGCCAAGGATGTAAAGTTTGTTAAGGAATATATTGGCATGTGCATTATAAGAATAATTATATCAGATTATATAAGCCTTTTGCAAATTCAATATGGTTAATTCTAGTAATATAGCCGCATGCTAATACATGTAGACCGACTTAAATTTAAGTTAAGCATTCGCACGAGGGGGAAATCATCGACGAGAATGTGACGTCACTGACGATTGAAAAATCATAACGAATCGCACCTGGATTGCCTATATTCATAACACACTTCACAGTGACATATAAAAAAACCCACAAAATACTGGAAACGAGGAAGGGGACTGACTCCTCACACCTCTTCTTTTTTCCTTTTTTTTTTCTTATGTAATGTACATAATTATGTAATATCATTTTAGTTTTTTTTTATTAACACAATGAGCTTA
>KB309282.1:109884-122756 GCA_000328365.1 Capitella teleta
ATCATGAATCAGTGCATCGTACTTTTACATGAAAAACGTTGATTTTAGTGAGTATTTTATTTAGCATTTGTTTTATCTTTTTCATTGTTGTTACTTCTTGAGTATAGGTCGCTACCTAATTTACACGATATGCTACTTACCAAAATTCCATTTAATTGTACTGCCCGATTGCTATGGTATTCGTTTCTTGTGAAATTAAACTGTTGATAAAACTGAAACTCTCCTTCTGTTTTGTGATCACTAATAAAAATTTCCAATGCACGATGCACGCATGCTAGTATGGAACTGGTCACTAAGTGCAGCAGCGTGTATATTGTTCACAAGGCAGAAAGCCATGTCTTATTTGGGCATCCAAATGATGATCATCCATGGTTCCGGGCTGAAATGATCAAAATATCGAGGAATGTTGGGTGCACTCTTTGGATTGAGATAAATTGGCATACATGTCGACAAATTTGGAGTATAAATGAATGGAATAACAGAATGAAATATTTATTAAATGAGATTTGCGTAGTTTTTACACTGCGACCTGTTTGTAACACTTTCTGGGGAAAGTGCAATGCCATTGAAAAGCACTGAAATCTTTAACATGGAGTAGATTGGCTACTTTTGGCTCACTCTGTATATTATATAAGTGACAATCAATCACAGCATATGCCTTTTGTCATAATTAGTATCACCAAACTCTACTTCAGTACGCCAAGTAATGGGAGGCGCGAAACACTCATGAATATTTAATTTTTCAACACAGAATGAATATTCGTGATATGAAGAGCAGCGATCGGAATGGAGCCTGAGACCACATTACAGCTGTGAGCTGGTCTCGTAAATTGGCAGTAGAATGTAATTACAAGAATGCATTTGAGAAAAAAAAGGTGTAAAAATAGGAAGGGTAGGAAGCAGAGAGACTCCTCATGATTCAGAACGCTGGTTGCTTCCAATCGCGTTCTGCGTTTGCTGAGTGAAAGGTGCCTTTGCCGCAAGGTCATTGGCACTGGAGAATGAAAAAAATATCACAATGTGTGACTTTCTTAAGTTCGCAATTCATTGAAATTAGTATTTGTATCCTTTCGTACGTGACAAGGCTTTTAGTGCAATCATATTTGCTGGGATCAGTGGGGTTGTGTAATCCGTTAGAAGTGTCCTTGACTCACGTGTCTTTTAAAGTTCAAATGCCACACATAATTATGTTATTGAACAAAGTTAGCAATTGAAGTTGTTCATACGGGAGTTGATCTTGTAATAACGCTCGTTTACGGTGAATGCATGCATCGGGAACAAATCACGCTGGTGACTGGGGATGTAATGCCCAATACAAGGGAGTTTGTGTTTGGTGGCCTGGTCAATCGACACGTAGATATTCCATTCCGTGGCACATTCCGAATTTAACGAACCACTATATCTTACACCACATGCAGCTTATCAGAGCTGTCGTCCAAACCACGGTACTCAATAAATCGCAGATCATTTAACACTAACACCGCCCCGAAAATCACGTTTCTAATAGAAGTATGGATACTGCTTAATTAATCATTACATGCAGTGTTCTAATATAGTACGAGTAGAATCCGGACAAGTTAAATCCTTGCAACATTAATATTCCTCATCGTGAATCTAAATTCGCCCGAACCTACTAATAAGCAAGAGTTGCTCGAATACTCACTCGTACACTGTTGTCTCAGAAGGCTTGATAATCTGTGATCATTCTTGAACCACATTGCCGACTCTTTATCTTTATCTTTATGTATTACTTAACAGAACCGATGAAAATTGCTTTGGGATGCCACAGGAGTTCAGGCCAAATTAGGCCAGTGGGGCAATGGAAAATAAATGATTCAATGGATGGATGAAGTTCACTGAAGGTCTTGTCGCTGAGTGAAGCCGAAACCCTTTCAATAGATTCAGAATTCACAAAAAAGCAGACGCATTGTGAGATGTTTTCCTTTCTCTGCATGGTGATGATGATGATGATGATCAAGTGTTGAAGGCAGCACTCGCATATAAAGCAAACACTCAAGGTTAGCTGGCGGCATTAGTGCATTGAATCCATTGCAAGCATGATGAATCTCGCTGCATTCTACTCGTTACTTTTCCTCTCTGCTCATTTCCATCCACTGCAGATGAACGAAATTACATCTTACATTCCTGAGACTACTCACTCGGCGACTTTGAAACCAGTTCAACCCATTTTGGATTGGGTAGAACTGCTGCTTGCTCAACTTGCGATCCTGAAGGACGTTGAGTTCATTGTGACCGTAACACTTGGTGCGCTGGCCCTTCTTGGCAATATTGTTATTCTTATTGTAACCGCTCATTACAAATCAATTGGCATTGCCGAAGTGTACATGGTTGGACTGGCCGTCTGCGATCTCTCTATCGGAATCTTCAGTTCGTGGCGAGCAATCGCTGATCGAGTCTACACCTGGTCTACAGGAGTATTTCGGTTCTGTGCTCTCACATACTGGCCAGTGGTCGGCCTCGAAGTAGCCGCCTCAACCACGGCATCACTGATCGCAATGGCACTCAGCATCGACCGATGTCTCGCACTCAAGTTCCCTATTAAACATTCTGAACTATGTTCCGTACGCAAGGCAAAGATGCTTGCTTTGGCAAGTGGTTTGCTATCAGTCATAATTGGCCTCAATTATCCAGTGAGATTATTCGTTTTAGATGAAGGCATCTCCTACATGAATTTAATACCGACTGATCGCACTTCAATAGGTAAATATCCATTTTTCTCCAAACTGTGTCGATACGTCGAATTCTTCTTTCGGTTTGCAATACCACTTTCAGCGATGATCGTCGCCAATACTTGGACCATGGCTATCATCCGCATAAGTGACCAGTTCAGAAAGGGAGTGGACAGGGAAGCCCGTAGCGCAATGAAAACTCCGAAATGCTTGACCATGACAATCGGACTGGTCATCATCTTCATCATAACTCAGATGCCGAAAGCAGCATTCCTTTTCGATCAAATGATCTTCTACAGTAAGCACAGGAGAACCGAACTCTTTGAAACCTTCGTTATTGTGGGAAATCTCATGACGAGGTTCAACTCAATTGTCAATATCATTGTGTACCTCACTCTGAACAGAGAATTTCGCCGCACCCTCGTCAAGGTTCTGAATGTTTGCAAAACACCCGACATTGAAACTTCCAGCCACCCAACTCTCTCAACCACGAATGGATCAGAAAAACAGGACGTCGCTTCTAGAACATGAGGGACTAAATTACATTTGCAAACGTTGTATCAAACATTGAATATGCAAATCAGGACATTTTGCCGGTATAATCTTACGTTCATTATTATTATTATTATTATTATTATTATTATTATTATTATTATTATTATTATTATTATTATTATTATTATTATTATTATTATTATTATTATTATTATTATTATTATTATTATTATTATTATTATTATTATTATTATTATTATTATTATTATTATTGCTAAGAGGGGGTGCCTCTTACTAATTATTATGCACATCGTGAGGCTCACAACTGCCCCAATGCACTGTGTGTTTGTGCGATAAGGCCCTGATGAGAAACTCCAATCCTTCTCCCTCAATATCTCAAAACCATCCACAATTGAACGAACCTAGAAAACAATCACTTGCTATGTTGAAGGTATTAATCATGAATGTGCTTTGTCAGCTTGTAACCGATAACTAATATACCTAATGTATGTGATAATGAGATAATGTCGCGCTGGACTTTGGCCAGCACATAATGCCTTATCATAAAATGAATATTGATGTTGTGATTAGAAGAGAGCTCGCCGCCTCTTAAGCGAGATCGAGCAATGCATGTGTGAAATTCAACTGAATAAACGTAGAAAGTAGGTTATACTTACCCGACCGTGTTCTCTCTCTCTCGTTTCTCGTTCTCGTTTCGGGAGCCCACATGCCGACCGACTCCGAGGTGACCTTGGAGGTCGAACACCTCGGCTTGTGTCTCTTCCTTATCTGCTCGGAACTATCCCTGGATTTGATCATCGGCAGTGATCTTCTTAGCCAGGCAGGATGCAGCATACACTACCAGGATCACTGTATGATCACGTGGAGCCAGATACGTGTATCGCTGCAAGTAGATGCTTTCACCTCCACTTACATCTCCCCCGCATTCTCCGCTAACCCCGTGACCACACCCCCGGACTACATGGATTGCTACACCATCCAGTTTTCCGAGACAAAATTGGTCATTGCACGGTCGGCCAACCAGCCACGGTCGTTACGACCGGTATCCCAATACGACAGAAGGCTTACCGACTAGAGCCTCTGGGCCGCGCCGATAACCCTACAAACAAAGAAGGACGGGTCCATCCGGTTCTGCGTTGATTATCGCAGGATCAACGCTATCACCACAAAAGATGCAGGACTCCTACCCCTCATACAGGACGTGTTCGACAACCTGTAAGGCGCACAGATCTTCTCCACTCTTGACCTCAAGTCTGGGTACTGGCAGGTTGACGTGGCTGAGGAGGACATACCCAAAACAGCGTTCATCACCCATCGGGGGCTGTACGAGTTCGTCCGACTACCCTTCAGCCTCATGAACGCCTCCGCCCAGTTCCAAAGGCTGATGAACTTCATCCTACGAGACTTCATCGGAAAGACCTGCTGCGTTTATTTGGACGACATCGTCGTGTTTTGTCGGACAGCTAACGAACACAAACAACGCCTCGAGCAGGTCCTAGACTTCTTTCGTGCAGCGGGCCTTACCATCAAGCAGAAGAAATGCTTCATTGGACCCGAGAGCGTCGAACTTCTTGGCTACACAGTGTCGGCGCAGGGCCTCACTGCACAACAAGACAAACTGGCGGCTATCTGCAAGATGGCGGCCCCATCCGATGTAAAGGCCATCCAACGGTTCCTGGGGATAACCGGATATTACCGGATATTATCCCAGCTGATCCCTCGCTACGCCAACATCGCTGCATCCCTGGTCACCCTTACTCGGAAGGGGGAACCCTGGCGCTGGGGGACTGACGAAGACTCCGCCTTCCGCCAGCTGCGAGACGCCCTAACTTCCGACCTCGTCGTGGCGCACCCAGACCCAACTCGCCCTTACCGCCTTTACACTGATACCAGCAACGTCGCCGTTGGTACGATACTCACACAGACCGACGAGAAGGGCATGGAACGGCCTATACACTACGTGTCAAAGGCCCTTGCCGGAGCCCAGAAGAACTGGAGCGCCATTGAACGCGAGGCCTTTGCCATAGCCTACGCCCTCCGCAAGCTACGGGCTTACCTCCAGGGTGTCGCACTGACCGTCCTAACCGACCACAAGCCCTTGCGGAGCCTGTTTCAAAGTGAGCTGTCTAACTCAAAGCTACAATGCTAGAGCATGCTCATCTCCGAGTTTACTCCCATTCTTGAGTACCACACGCCCAACCTGCCGGCCCAACAACGTATCGCCTTTTCTGACGCGTGTACATCCTCCTATAAGGTGAGCTGTACAACCTCCGCCCGCCGTACGTGGGAGCCACGCCCTACCCCCGGCTGATGGCGCCACCAAGGCTTCGTCCGTGGCTTCTCGACGAAGCACACCAAGAAACAGGTCACAGAGGTCGATGATGCAAACACAAGTGCGAAGCATGTTTTTATCAATGAACAAATCAAATTAAGGTGGAATCGCTACATCAAATTTTAGATTGACATAATTATTTATAATACATTTTAAGGTTTGTCTTCAATTTCGAATAAACATAGCAATCGTTGAACGCATAGTCATGATCGGGATAGTATTTTAAAATATTATCAAAAGGCACACCATGTGAACGAAGGATAATGAAAAAGATTGCATAAAATCCACATGCACTTGACGAAGCATTTTGCACTGTCTTCTGAGAATATGTCCATTAGCCATTTCTGCTATATTTCTTAAGATAATTCTCCCATGAAGAACACTGAGGAGATAGGCCCAGAAGGTCAAAGCATTCTCCACCAGATTCATCGAAGTAGAACACAACCCAGTGCTCTCCAGGACTAGAAGAATGATCTGTATTTGCAATAAAGCTGACAGGTAGAATTGACCATACGGGAAGATTTTCTTGAGGAAACACTTTGACATTGATAAGCACAACGTTTGAAGAGCGATTCCAAGAAATCTAATTTTTTTTTTTTTGCTAAATGAATTATCATGCAGTGACAATTTCTGTAGAATGGTATCAACTAATTCCCCCCTTATCAGCGTAATATGCAGGTAAGGTTTTAACCACAGAATCATTATTGTCCCTTCCAATGGTAAATATTTGGGGAATATTGTCATAATAACTAATATAGTATTCGTCTGATTTTCTAAGAGTTGGCCAAATGCGTGTATACTGATTTTTTTGCAGCCCAACTACCCATTCTCCGTTCAACTGTACTTTTTGAGGTAAACGAGTAGTGTACTCAGCAACAGTATTTTTTGGATGGTACGCAAATGAGCTGTTACTCGGGAGTACAAAATAGAACATGATTATTTTCCCTTCAAAGATGGACTCGGCAAGAGATAACCAAGACAAGAACAGAGTAGAGCTGACCAAAGATTGCTGTCACCGTTTGCCAAAGAGAGATTGATCAAACTGACGAGTATTGTTATGTACAAGATTATTACTTGAACGAAGAAAATGATCTGGTTTTTTGGTTTAGATGTGCCAAGAACTTTCCACATTTTTGTCTCACTAGAAAGATCAATGCAATCAGCTTGATCCACAGGAGGCTGATGTTCTTTGTTGAGTGACATTGGAGAACTAATTGCATCAGAACTGGTGAATCATCATTTATACTGCATAACGTCTTTTTTGTTTACCCAAGAGTTGAAGGATGGAGGATAGCCAAGCCATTTGACCAAACACTCAATTTTCCTTCCCCTTTTTCAAAATGTTTTCGATGCGGAACTCTTGCGGCAAACGATCTACTTTCTGCAGTTCATCCTCATAGAAAGTTCCTTTCATTGGTTCTTTATTCTGATCTTGAATTTTATATGTCACAGGAACAGTCGACACAGAGCTTTCCAAAATGAATATTTCTCGACTCCAATTTGGCAGGTAACTTTTGTCAAATTTACCTTTGTATTTACTAATACGAACATAATCACCCTTAGAAAATCGAGGACGGAAAGATGAGTGTTGGAGCGTTTTACCATATAGATTTTGCCAAATGGACTCTTCATTGTCAGAATTCACATTTGCTGGGAGAGTTTTAATACTTCGATGTTACGTTTTGTTGTAACTCTTTACTAAGTTGTGTAATTCATCGATGTATTGTTTGCTTTGACAGTAGGAAAAATACTTAAACATGCACCCTTTCAGAGTGCCCCAAAACCGCTCTATAATCTGAACTTTCGTTTCCTTGATTTCAGTTGTAAAGAAATGAATTCCTTTCTCCGATAGAAACCTCTGGACTTCACTATTTACAAACTCGCTACCTTTGTCGATCTGCAGCTTTCTTGGTGAACGTCCCTCATCAAAAATCTCAGATAATGCTTTTTTAACACTCTTGGCAGACTTTGTTTTTAAGAGGTAAAACCCAGGCATATTTCGACAAGACATCAATGCATCCGAGTAAATATTTATATCCATCATTGTCACTCTGCAGCTTGCTTAAATCAGCTAGATCTGCTTGCCACTGATCAATTGATGACACGATGACGCGACGTCTTTGGAAACGTCATTTCACGGGCTTGTGTACACTATGGGTTTCCCCATTTCTCAGCCAATCTCTTATTTTCGTTTTTGAAAGACGTTTCTCGCCCTTGCATGTTCGATGAATATAAGCGGTGTTACTGTAAGCACTTGCTTCTCCAGGGGTATAATTTATTCAAAGTTGATTGCATTTTGAACATGGCCAACAAATATTGAACGCCAATATTAATATGCGGACGCCGTGATGAGATAGGCTTAAATGAACAGACATTTCAGCAATTTTTCGATTCGAGCGCTTTCGATGGGGATGCTTGTCTGGAGTGCCAGGTGGACGTCTTGGGATTTCAATTTGACGGTAGTCTTTCAGAAAATTCCAACGACTCTTATTTCCTATTAACTCTTGAGGAATGTTCATGTTTTCTAATTAAAGAGCATATTCTTGCCAACCAACAGGGTCATCAACATTTTTCCGAATTCGAAGTATGTCATGTATCCAATCTTCAATGTTTGGGTGTGGTATAACTCTTTCATTCACGAGAATTCCGCTTTTATTATTCCACTTCAGACGAGGATTGCCTCTTCATTAAAATTTCAGCTTTAGAACGCATCGTTTTAGGTACACTCTCCACAAGCAAGTCATCTGGTGTAAAAACTTCTTTCTCGGTTTGTAAATCTTTCACTGGCGTAGATGTTTTCTTATCGCGGTGTAACAGGTATTTTTGTAGTATTTGATTGCATGCAATCACTTTATCTTCAGCGCTCATTTTTGCTTCCAGTACAGATTTCATGTCTCAGTCGAGGTGCAGCAATTTCCTTGTAGTTGCGTCTAAATCTGGACGATGTGTTTTGGGAGATGGTGCGGAAGTGAGTGCTCCAGATAATGTGGTTCAACAAGAGCCATTTTCTTTGCGTGTAGCATATTGTTTAAGAGAGAATCTTTTTCGCCAATGCAAGAAGAACGCTACCAATTAGAGGACCAAGAATTGCTCCAACGAATCCTCCCTTTTGAATAATATTTTTCTTGTTTGATGAAGAAGTGTTGCGGTTAATGATTTGCAGAATTGCACGCTTATGACGACATAACTTTTTCTTTTCAGTTTGTGGTAACTCAACACAACCTTTTGACAAATTGGACGCGCATTCACCAATGCAGTTCAATAAATCACCAGAAAGTGAGCTGGAGAGAAGAATTTTGCTGAGTTTAGGATTTCTTGACATGCATAGCAAAAGAGGGGCATATGATGATAAATTTTTTAATGGGGACATCCTGATCCTTCAGGCGACAAATGACTAAATGATCAGATGAGTTTGTGTCTTTCCCTTTTAATTCATAAATCGATTCAGGGTTGAGAAATTTAAAGTGTAGGTGGACGCGACAATCAAAGTGTTCAGAATACAATGGAGGGCAAAAAAAGTAAATAAATAAAATAAAATATAAAATAAAAATGAATATAAATCATTAAAAAGATATTTAAATATCTAAGGGTTCTGTACTGACTCCATCATCACAAACCTTTCTCTTTTTATAATAGTAACTTAGTACCTGTCGTTTCACTCAACGCCACAAAAACAAACTCAATCACATTCCACACACCACAGAGAAAAATCACACGTCCAGACCTATACATTAATTCACACAAAATACAAAACGTTGATCACACGAACTTCCTCGGCATTATCATTGACAAACACCTTTCATTCAAACCTCACATAAACAAAGTCAGTCAGTGACTGGAAGAATTTTTCCCTCTTCCAAGGTTTGATTATGTCTTCAAGGGTCGGAGCACTTATGGCAACGTAAGCACTATATCAGTGTCCATTTCGCAGTATACAAAATCGCTACGATTGACATACTCATCCATGAGATCACAGTAAAATTCTAGCATACGTTGTTTTAGCCATGAAAAATACAAATAGACTAATTTGAATTGGCAAGTCATATGTGATGCTATTTTTGAAGTTAATTACTTCATTAACGTCACCATGCACAGACGATAAAGTGGAAAATACATGTAAAGGGGAATTTTATAAGATTATTTATCTTTTCAGGACCACAGTATTTTACGTCGCGATACTGACTTATCAGTAATTGTTCTGCCAAAACTGGCATTTTCGAGTAATTTAGATGCGTTTGATATAATTTCATGGTCAGGATTTATATTTCCCTCTCTCCGAGCATTCGAAACTTGCTCACCAAAATTACTGAAGCACGCGTCTGGCTCATATTCAATGACCAATTGAATATCGGACACATGTAATCCGTGGTCCAAATACCACTTCAGCAGAGGTGTAGCCTGTAATATACCCTTACCATGGAAACTTCCGATCAGGGATTGGCGAGGGGCTTTTGATAAATAATTCGTCTCGACGAATTCCTGCATGAATGAGGAGATGTCTTCAAATTTCATCTCAGTGTTTTTGAATTTTGGACACATCTCACTAAAATGGTGTTTGAGTTGATCTGGAACACTGATATCACACTGGACAAAATCAAAAAGAGGTTCATTCTGTATCAAATCAACAATGCTCGAAACAGTCATCCGACGAAATCCTGCTGTTGGTCTTTTCAGGGATATTTGATGGATAAACTCTTTAATTTTTGCTGAACTTCGCTTTGTTTTGTCCCACTCATACTCCCATATAGACACAATTCGAACATTGCATGATTTTAGATATTGCTCCCTTTCGTGTATCCTTTTGGCCAAATCTGCAGGAGATGGTAATTTTTTTTTTTCGAACAAATGTTTGAGCAATTAGAAGCATGCGAGGGGAGATCGCATCTTTTATAAGCACACTTAGCATCTATGGCTTCATTCTCATGCCACCTACATCCCAGAAATTCAAAAAACGTTCTCATCTCTTCATTCCATCCGTCCACAGGCAATCGACGATGACCGATGCGTTTTTCGCCGTTTTTTTTTCAATGCATGACGGATGGAAATATCATTTTCTTGGGCAATATATTCTAGCCATTCTGCACATTTGACAGAAAATACATAGATATTTGTCGCCTGAAGCCGTCATTTTCTCTCCTTACTGCATAATATCCTGTAGGCATTGGTTGCATCAATGCCCACAGGTATAATATATATATATAATTTATTCCAATCGCAATTAAGCATTGACATTATAGAAAGAACAGAAAAGGTAAATAAAGAAATAACAATAATAATAGCAACAAAGTCAACATAAATGATAACAGTGGTTTATAACGATTCAGGCTTTGTGCATAATAAAAAGGATAAAGCTGTGCATTCTGTACAATTTAGTGCTGAACTCAAATATCCCAGTCTCATATCTCTAAGTTCTAAAATGCAATATGCAGCACAGACAATGTCCTCGGAATATTTAATTTTTGTTGTTATAATATCTTTTCCTGTGTTTAATTTAAAATCAACGACACCTGTTGGGGTGGTGCGAAGAGTTTCTGCCACACATCGTAAGTTATTCCCTAGAGCAGACTGACTGTAGTTTGTGGTAACAAGAGAAGTGCATAATCTAACAATCGAATTTTTGCTATTAACACAACACTTATAAAACGAGAAAAAGCGAGAGAGTAGAGTAGACCTTAAGTCAGGGAGACCAACAAGATGTGGGATTAGTTCACTTCTTGTACGGATACTCAACCCGAGCAGGTGCTTAATGGCCTTTTTCCAGGAGATAACCAGTGGTTCTATATCATCGATATACAATAAGGGACCGCCATACAAGCTAGAGCAGTATGATTTGAATAATTCAATTATAACATCAGAAGTACAGTGGCCAAATAAGCGATTCAAAGTATTGACACGTATGGTAATGTCTCTCTTTAATCTCGAAACGTCCTTTTGCGCATTACCTCCAACGAGTGTACCCAGATGAGTAGCCTGCTGTACGATATGTATGGAATTACCATTCAGATTAAAGGGCTTGGCAACAGAACGCTTTACATCGCGCCTTGATTGGTAAACGATTGTGTGGCTTTTAGCACCATTGAATATCACATTGTACTCCCCAGCAAAGGATTCGCATACTTTCAACATATGTGACATTGCACTTCGAGTAGGGGCTAATAGCGTAACATCATCGGCATATGTCAAAGTACCAACATATCGATGACCTATGTGGCAACCCAAGGATTCAACGTTTAACCGATGGATCAATTCATCCATGTAGACACAAAAAAGTACAGGAGATAGTACTCCGCCCTGTTTAATTCCGTTTCGGCAAGGAAAGTGCGCAGCAGTCGTACCCTGCAATAGAGACTGTTGGCTTTGCGGCTTCGCTAAATACAAATTCTCGATTTTTTGTTTGGCCAACTTCCTGATTGATACATGTATCGATGGAATATAATGGAAGGGCCCCCCACCAATTGTTTGGATGAGAGTGTGTGCAGGTCAGCATCTTTTGCGGTGAACAACGAAAAGTAAGTAGTTTCAAGAATTGTGGAGAACACAAACTTCACTGTCAAACCGGGAACTGATATTGCCCCTTTGAACATATCCAAACGCCTTTCTGTATAAAATTCCATCTGCTTTTCAATAGCCTTCAAAAACGGCTGCATATCCATATTATTATACCACACCAAGAAATTTTTGAACTCAGGCATATTCATATTTCTCCATACTTCTTTGCAATACTCATGTTCCGAGTCACTTATGGACGGTTTATTCAATGAGCTATAAAATGCATCTTTTGAGGGGAGAGATGGATAGCTAAGTTTGTCTGTGCTATCAAATCATTCATATGGGAAAAAACCCTTAGAAGCTTCACACCCAAAGGCTTTCAAATATTTTGCATAGCTACATCCTGGAGCAAGGTAATTAAATACATCGACGAATTTGAAGTGCGTAGTTGTTAAACAAGCATAGTTGTTGTTTCTTTTGACAACATAATTCACTTCCTCATCGAGTTCTTCGAAGGTAGAGAAAAGCACTCTCTTGATTATGTTTAGATCATACTTTCCGCTGTTAAAGCCGACAACAATCATTTCTGAGAGATAATGCGAAAATTTCGAGTGTAATTCTTTTAGCAATTTTAATTCCAAATTATCTTTATCAGTTCCATAAGCTGAGCTAGATGAGGAACTCATCTAGCTCAGCTCAACTCAAAAGTTCTTTTGTTTTCTCCTCGCGACACATGCCATTGGACCTGCTACCGTTTAGTTTCAGTGACAGCGCACGGACGAAACACAAATTAAACTTTCCGCTTACAGTTATGACGGCTCTATTAGATTTTATGTATTGTGGGA
>KB309282.1:135931-150023 GCA_000328365.1 Capitella teleta
GCTTTCATCTCACATATGGCATCATGGCATGGTCCAAAATCTACACTCATCACAAATAGTAAAAATACAAAAGAAAGCAGTACGCATCATCACCAATTCCAAATATAACGCACACACTGATCCGCTCTTCCACAAAATAAAAATCCTTAAAATGGAGGATCTGCGCAGGCTCTTCGATCTGAAGTTCTTTATAAATGGAAGAACGGCGATTTGCCATATTATTTTCACGACCTTTTAGACCCCGGTCGTGATGAAAATCGATTGCTGGTCCCGATACATCGGCATCAATTCTTCATTATTCTAGCATTATTTCGAAAGAAATACGTTAAAAAATGTGATTGCTTGTAGAATCGAGAGGAAGAGCATGAGCCGGATCCTTCCTCTGTTTCTTGATGCTTACTCGACGAGATGAATACTAGAATTGGCGAAATCGAACGCCTGATTTTTTGCTGGTTTACTTCGTGCCGTATTTGATTGAAGTTTCGTTTTGAAGCCTCATCTATGTTAAGAGAACGCGCACTCAAAAGATGAATATCTACCCAGTACCCGTGACAATTATATAGACAAATCAGAAGAAGAAAAAATTGCGTTTATTTTTTTATTTTTTTTATTTTTTCTTCTCTACTGGGTTCAATTCATTTAATTATATTGTCAAACTGGAGTAAAAAAAGAACAATATAGAAAAAAAAAGGGTATAAAAGAAATTATATTAAAATAATGATATTCATACTCATGTACCTATTCAAAAATTACATTGTGACTACGCGGGGTTAAAAAAAAAAAAAAAAAAAACAAAAACAAAAACAAAAACAAACAAACAAACTCTTCGAAAATTCCATACTCGGCATATATAATTAATTGTTATAGGTGTCACGTGTAAATTACAATCAGGGCAGTTTAAATCTCTTTCAGTTCCTGGATAGAATAATCTGTGAATTTGATATCAATAGGGAACTTCAGATATTCTTTCAAAGCGGATGGTAAATCAAGTCTGTCAATCTCATTCAGACACAAACGTCCCTTGAAGCAAGAGTGGCTAATAGTCAGGCGACATAAATGAGTCAAACTGGGCACTCTCCTAAAGAAAACCAGGACGAGGTTCTTTGAACATAATCTTGAGGTAAGAGCCATCATATTCTGAATAACACTAAGTATCTTCTGGTAATATACTTGGTTTTGTCGCGTCATGTACAACACCGTGAAAGGTAAAATGCGAGGATGTGGTTTGGCTAAAGTGTTGAGCAACAGTCCAGGTCGAACCACAACGCCATTGTCAATGTAATCGTTGAAGATGGCTAGCAATGCATTACCAATTGGGATGAAGTCGTCCTGGTTGATGACTGGTTGGCGACTTAAGGTGGAGGACAGGACGAGTAGGTTAGTGATGATAGCCTCCATCAACGACAGATCATCCATGTAGCGTCGTCTTGTTCCATAGTTAGCTGGGGTCGATGTGTCAAAGCCAGATTTGAGGAGCTCAACCAGGATGTTATGATTTAGTTTAATACACGCGATGGCATTGTGCAGGTGATTATTCGCGTAACGGATGTACGTGAATATCTCCGATATGTTATTCATGACCGCCGTCACACACAGAGCCCTGTGAGCGGGATCAGTTCTCGCGTGCGAGTGTTTTAAGATAAGTTTAAAAGCTGCGAGTGTGACGACATCAAACTGGTTTCCGTCTGCTGCATGACGGAGATTGGCAGCTCGGACGTTGACCTCTGCGCGGCTTATTATCAGAACCAAAGGTGTGCAACCTTTTGGCGACTTCAGGTCAACTTGAGCACCGTGGTTGACCAGTAAGTGAACAGACGCAAGGAAATCTTTGAGATTGACATCCACTTGTTTAGCATGGGTGCGCGGTCTCATGAGCACATGCAGCGCACTGCCCTCTTCAGTAGTGATGTTGATGTCAGCTGATATCTCTATTAGCATCCGTGGTAAGTCAGGGCCGTAGCGGATTGCATGCATCAACGGAGTCATGCCTCTGCTATCCGCGATGTTAACCTGTTCATAATGCAACCCCTGCACCAGGTATCTCGCACAGTGTGGTGCGTTATGACTGCAGGCGATATGAAGCAGCGAGCGTCCATCTCTGTCCATTGACACGTGAAAGCGGCGACGAAGACGTCGGAGCAGATCGACGTCATCAATGGAGCACACGACGTCAAAGACATTCATTCCACGACCAACATCAGCCACGAGGTTATCATGAACATCCCCTCCATGTTGCAACAGTAACTCGATCAATTGCAGATTCTTACTCTTAACAGCTGTGATTAGCGGAGATGGCAATACACCCGGCTGAGGCTCACACGCAGCGACGCTACCAACACAATTGGTTGCACACCATTTACCATGCTCAGGGCAGCTGCAGTGCAAGAGCAACCATCGGACAAGCTGCAGTTGTCCTTTCTGCACAGCAACATCCATCAGCTTAACTTGGTGCCACCAAAGCGTCCATCTGTTCAGAACGTCTCCCTCCAGTTTAGTCATAAGAGACTTGTGTATTTCCACCGGGGTTTTATCCTTCATGATCGGATTCCTAGCACCGGCGTCAGACATGGTGCCCTGGAATATACACCAACGTATATTGGCTCACTACAGACAGGTGTCGGTCAATGGCAGCAATGTAACGTATGGCATCGTTGAAAACATTAGCATATACAACCACACAACAGCTGGATGAATTATTCTAGGATTTCACGGATAATACTTGCATACGATTAAACGGCCATAAAATGTTATTGCAATTCAATAATACACATTCATATTGCTGGAATATATTAGTTAGATACCTTACCTTGACACAGAGACACTTGATCACCATTGAAATCTCTAAATACAAATGAATTCTAGCTAGACCATGAAGATAGAGACATATGGCAGACGGAATGCATCGGTACACCTGATTACGTCATCATCATGTCTGATTAGTGAATCGACCCACGTGCACCGACATCCAAATGGCAAGCAATCACCTGAAAAAAACGTAATTAACAGGTGATCAACAGGTAAATGCCAGTTTTGAAATCAGTGAGGTATTTCTCAAAGCCTGGATCGGTTGACTCATTCCACATGACTGCATGCAGCCTTTAACTGGTAATCTAATAGCTCTCATTACACATACATTGTATTCAGAAGCGGCACATTAACATTATCCCAACTGAGCTTAGGGCATAGCTGCAATACCTAGTCCTGGTAAATAGGTCAATCATAGATTCATAGTTGTACATGTACATTAAATCTATTATTTTGTTTGTACAACTATTGAACTAATTATTATTGAACTTGGATTATACTCACTTGAATTATCATGAATTTTTTTCTGAGAGACTGAACTCACATGATTGTGTAATAATTGAGTTTGCAATCAATGTCGCTTTCATAGAGACCAACCCTTTAATAATATTGATTGATGGTTGGTTGGTCTAACAATTCAATATTGCTGATAATATGGATGTTGCTTCATATAATTTACATTTAACTTATAGGAATAGTGATCCAAAGCAGCCAAAAAGAGGAGTTGTCGAGTTGTTGAATCAATAAAAAGAAAAAGGTTGAAAGCTTTTGAGGTAAGATGAAGATCAATTATAAGATCTCAACACAAAGTTCACGATGAAAACCGCACGAAAGAATAAAAGAGAACATAGGAAACCACGGGTCCTCGAAAATGCCAACTAACGCTGCTGAAGGCATTTCTATTAATTTATGTGCGTAAAAAAGCCTAATTGTTCCCTACATGGAAATCGTAGCTGTGGTGCTTCTGAGTCAAAGATCATATAGGTCAAAGGAAATAGGAACCCGAGCTAATTGCTCCCAGATTTCTTTGCTAGAATCTTGGAATTCCTCATAAAAAATACATTGAGTTGCCATGACAACTATGACTAAAATCATATTCCTGGAATATTTGGTAATATTATGTTATTATTGTGTACCATGAAGCATACAGGCAACTGTTATAATCTGGTATGCACGGACCATATGCCGTCCAGTGTCCAGCAATCAATGATCTAATTGACTTTAATCCTGAGTAATCCCCTGTGCAACTATGCTTAGCGACCATATAGGAACAACACATTGCATAACGGAACAGTTGATGAACACATTGTACACTCTGGTTGGAGGTGCAGTTATTCTACAGAGGAAATTATATAGTAAATTGTGACGTAATCATGATAGAAAAAACAGGATCATCGGATCACGGAGAGAAATCAATATGGAAGAGCAGTCATTGGTCCAATAACCGACCGATTTCACTTGGCACAAACTCCGCTGATCAAAAATCAACAGGGGAAAAATATATACGAAATTGGAACGAAGAAGATCGTCATTTGAATCGAGAAGCAGACAAGTGTAGCGTGGGTCTCTTACCGTGTTCACTGAGCCAAGAAGGATATTCGGTTTCTTTCAAGAACGCTAAACGTCTCAATCGTGGCCAGCAGAAACGACTGGCAGCAGAGTTATCGCGCATTGACCGTCATTCTAAAAAGGCAGAGGATAACATTGTGATTCACCAGAAAGCGATTGTGGACGAGCTTCTCGCGGAGTACCCTCACCTCAAGAACCAGATCTGTCTCCTCCTGCTCAAAGACGCCCCTCAGCTCCTTATCCGTCTTGGTTTGCCCCGAATACGACCAAGAGAAGTCGATATGAAGTCCAGAAACAGTGGGGCACTCGAAGCGGAACCGGTTGATAAAAGAAATGATAAGCTATCTCTGACCGGGATGAAATATTGGGATGGTGTCTCTAAAAGCGTGAAGGCTCCGGTAACTGGGGTTGTGAGCCCAGCGAAGCCAGAAAAAACGACACGAACATCTAAGCAGAGGAAGAAACCGGTGAAGCCTCCCCTTCCCAAGATTGATACCACACCAACACCTGAGATCACAGTTGCCACAGGTATGACACCAAGTGTTGCAACAACACCAACAACAGTCAGAGAAGAATTAGAAACAGCTGCAAGCTTAGCAAAAGACTCGCTCGCTTTGCCTGGTCAACCAGAGTCACAGATCTCGCCAACATCTGGCTACTTCAAGTTTCCTACTTTGACGAGTGGGGAGAAGGGCGTTGAGCGGAAGATTTCCCAGTTTAATGCTAAAAATATCAAGGTTTCGCATTATGTACATTCGGACTTTGGTTTCCACCAAGAAAGAATGAAACCAGACGCTGGAATGTCAACTCAGAAGAAGTTTTGTCAAGAGAAGGACGTCGAAAACAGCATTGCAGAAACGGCACAGAAACACATTAACGCGTGCCAAGCAGCTAGTTTACGAACGCGGGGAAGTCGAGCGGAGCAGTCAATCGAAGATCTCAAAACATTGCTTCATCCAGGTGGATCTTGGAAGATTAAGAGCTTCGCAAAGTTTCCCAGAGTTGGATCCCATTCATACGGAGGACCAGGCTTGCTAAGGTCCAAGACCGTTCATCAAGGCCGAGCCAGAATTTGGCCACTCCCGGATATCTCATCTAAAAGTTTGGATCATATTGCACGAACGGTTGTGGTTGAGAAGAAATGACGTGCTTCGTTGTGTACATATCATTAATAATTACAATCCTGCACTTAAATATAGCTCGCTCATAATGTTCTTCATTTGTGAGATTATGGACAGACCAAAGTGCTACTGTGTGGGAATAATTTCACACTGACACTTTGAACTGTGAACTTTGAACCGAGTGTGCTTGGCCGTGCTGATGAGTTCAACAAGAGGAAGAACTTTTTTTAGCTTCATGTATTGATTAATGTATGGATGCATAACCAGTCCAACACAATTTATTTGGCAAATATTGCAAAATCAGTAATTACCATTGCTGTTAGTGTCTGTATTGAGTAATGAGCATTTATACTTCACTATTATAACATTGGACAATACACTGCATGATATTATGGTCATAATTTTGGTTTCGTAAGCTATGAAAAATATTCTAAATTATGAATATTCATTAACTTATATAGGGCTCTGAATAATCTGGCAATTCACCAGTTCATAAGTATTTTTTAGACAATGTGATTATTATTGTGAAATAAAGCAGACTGAATTTTAGGTTTGATGATACTGAAGATGACTTATGCAATATAAGTTACAATACGGATTAAATGATAATTATGTAAGAGATAATACTTGAGCAAAGGATTAGGCAGTTTTGCTGATCAAACAGTATTCAAATTTGATCCTATTGACTATCTGTACTTTGCTTGGCCACATTGTATATGTATAATTGATTAACTTCAGATGCTGGATATTGTAATAATGATGAAGTATAATATTTGATATTAGGTTACGTGACTAGCATGTTATGTAACTCTATTGCCATATGCATCGGTTGCATTTTGGCACCAAATGATTATTCCAATATACAATTGGCACCCAGCTGACAAAACCGCAAGTTCCATTCTACGTACGTTTATCCGACTGAAACTCTGAAGCGAAAATATTCAGTGACATATAATCCATTTTAAACGCAAAATAATTAAATCACCACACTTTCTGTTCTGCCTAATTTTTGAGATGTGTGCCAGTGGATTCAGGAATTTACGATGCAATGTTAACTGAATCAATATTGCGGTAATGGATTTTGAATGAGAAGCCAATATTTCACCTCGTTAAACACTCAGAATATAGCAGATAGCTCACATCATGATAATGTGAATTCCATTGCTGTATAAGATTAGCAGGTCTCTCCTGAAGGACAGGTCCCATCAGCACGATCCGGGCAATTAGACAAACTCATGATCAGGCCTGTCTATTTCTCTATCCCTTCTCTATCATAATAAGAGCCATAATGAATCCTTGCTTCGACGCTTTGGTCTCAAATGTACGTTGTTCTTCTGCAAAATTAACCACAAATCAAGGCTTCACGATTCAAGGCATAGAGCACCTCATAAAGCAATATAGATATAAGAATTAAGATACATACAACTATCAAAGCAGTTGTTTTACTCAGATTTATGCTAAAAGAAGACGTGTGTCGCATTGTGTGTTGTGAATTGTCTATTAAATACACAAAGCAGACCTGTTATGTACGTACCCACACAGTACAAAACTGGAATGGTGTCGGAGGATTCGATCGGTAGCAAGTTAAGGTGAACCTGAACTGCATTGCATTGCCTTGATGTCACGTTATGATTCCATGAGAGGCGGAGGTGGTTGCTGTGTTAATTGAAATTAATTTAGTTAAAATTGGATTTATAATACTGGATTTATTGGCGGCGTTTGACACTGTTGAACATTCCGTCCTCATTGACTCTCTATCTGAGTTGGGAGTTGCAGGCACCCCCCTCGATTGGTTCAGGTCTTATCTCCAAGGAAGAACGCAACAGAAAAAAGTGAATGACAGTCTATCCACCCCACAGCCCCTGACCGCTGGCGTGCCACAAGGCTCCGTGTTAGGACCGGTTCTGTTTACTCTGTACACGGCACCCCTCGGTCGTCTGATTCAAGCATTGGCTGCCTGTTGCTCAACGGATTAAATTCAAAATTGCACTGTTAACTTTCAAGTGTGTCCATACCATGACACCCAGTTATTTGTGTGAGCTGCTACACAGCGCCTCACCAACGCGAGCTCTCCGTTCTTCCGACCAACACCATCTACTAAGAGTTCAGCGTTCCACCAACTCCGTGCAAAGTCGAGCATTTGAAAGACACGCTCCTGAAATATGGAACGCATTACTAGACTGGCTTCCACTAGTAGACTCAATATTTGTTTTTAAAAAACAATTGAAAACGCTTTTTTTGTTATTATGGAATATTTTATATAATTTTACCATGTGATTTTCTGTTTTTACCGCTCAGCGTTTCGAGCACTCTTTGTGTGTGATTTTACGCTTTATAAATAATTTTTTTTTTTTTTTTTTTTTTTTTATTAAAATGGGAGTGCCAATCCCGGAATCTGCGATAATCGAGAAAACGGATGACAGGGTTGCCATGGCAACGGTTGGAGCGTATAGGAAGTTGGGTACACCCGATGACAAGTGTACAAGTATACTAACAGGAAGAAACTCACCTCCATATCTATGATACCAGCATTCTATCCACATGTGATACCGAAATTTCTATCAGTACTTTTTAATGCATAATTAATTATTATTGATATACTGTCGATAGTTTTGATTCACATATGGCATACAATCGTTTGCAAAACAAACCCTTACAATTGCGAGACAAATATAGACCATTGTGCAAAGATACAAATGCATTATGTAAGCATATACGTAATTATGCAACACCAAAGATATACAAAGAGCAAAAAAACACAATAATTGATTAAAGCAGCTACTTGAAATTTTCACCACGAGTTTGGGTCTCGTTAAAAGGCCTAACTTTGGTGACAGTCGTCTTAGACTTGGTGCTCATCGCATTTGATAGAATGTTGTACAAAAGTTCAATGGATTCAATGAGCAGCAGAGCTGTGATTCCAGTGTACAGGTTCAATATGCCACCCAGTTGTGACATAAGAGTAAAGACGGTCATGCTTGGCTCATCAGTCACCGAATTCACAGAAGAGCCACTCGTTAGGACAGTGAACTTCAGGAAGTTGTTCTCAATGAGTTTCAATTTGCTAACTTCGTTCATGGTTGCTCCGACGTCCTTGGTCAGGTTGTAGTCTTCCAAGATCTTTGCATAAGCGTGGTATTGTGAGCCATATGGCTGGTGAGCGATGACATCTTTGTATAAAGGGAGATGACTCTTAACTTGTGGCCACTGACTCTGAGAAATGATACTATGATCCCTCATCTCTGAACACTCAGGGAGGCACGTCAAGTAGCAGCCTTCGCGAGACTGAGATGCCATTTCGGCAGCACATGTGATCTCCATGATCAGATCAGCGACATCTTGGTTCATGTCGCCACACATATGCCAAGAGCCCTTTTCCATCAGCGGCATTACGATCAACTGCGGTGATACACAACCGCACGTTTTGAGCGTCTGGTTCTGCATGCATAGTCTGAGACAACCACCGACAGTGTACACAAAAGGCTGGCCTAGCATGTCCTGGTAGCTGTTGCCACTATTATGCTGACATGTGCCGTGGGGAGGTGGGAGTCGTTGGCGGATATCGAAGTTGATTCGCACGTGGGTTTGGAAACCAGGTGACAGGTAGTTTGCAAACTTCAATGAAGGCATTCTGCTGGGCAGACCGACATACAGAAGTCCTCCACTTTCCTGTAGGTTTGAGCTTGCTTTCCATGTCTCTGGTATGATCAGGTCCATGTTGTCTAAGTGCATAATTCCAGTCAGTGAAAATGGCTGTTTCTCGTTTTCAATCATGTACGTGTCGTTGATTTCAAGTGTGTAGCAGTTGAAGTACTCTGGGACACTCAAGATGCGAAATGTAGCGACCTCCTGGCATGGTATCTCTTCCTCTCCACCGTTGGATAATACAGTGTAATAACAATCAACAAACATATCCTCCACCCTGTAGCCAAGCTTCGGCAAATCCTGTACTTTGAACTGAGCATAGTAGCCAGCATATGACTTCAGATATGCCAAGAGATGTTCCAAACCCTCAACTTGACCAGCAGGCATGGTCTGTAAGATGTTGGCTCCCATCTGCTCAACCTTCTGAACATGTGCATCGTACGACATGATAGTAGAATTCATCCTCAGAAAACTGGACGGCAGAGGCTTTAAGTTGCACACGGTGATGGCAAAGAATGCAGCGAGGTTTAATGTGTTGACGGAGTGCTCCATGTTGAGTAGGTTTTCCTCGTGGACAACGGTCACTACGCCGTATTTGAAGAACGAGATGATTTGCTGGAATGCCAACCAGAAGGCAAAACAGAGCAAAGCCAGGAAACCCACCAACCAGAGGGCGCGGAGGAAGAATCCTTCTGCCTTGATCATCCGGGGAAGTCCTTTCATGGAGGTTGTCTCCAAGAACCTCGAGAATTCCTCCTTCATCGACGGCATGGCTGCGTGTGATGAGGAAGTTCCCTTGCATTGATCTCGGCGTTAGGGGAAACCCATTTTGTTTGTTTGCCACGATGGAGGTCCAGTATCTAATATTCATACTGTGCTCAATGGTTATTTTATGGACTTACTCACAAAAGACCAATGCTAGTTATTTGTTGCATCTTTAGAATTGGTGGTAGGTAGAAACATGCCTTATGGATGAGTATTCCGAATGTGGGCAAGTTTTTGCTCAAGAGAAAAGTATGCCTTCTCTGCCAGTCATAATGTATTCATGCTTTTGTGTGCCATGACATGCGTTTGCATATAAATCCAATAACTAAGGTTTATGCGAAGCTGCATCTGCTCCATGTGTCAACTTATATAGTTAATTACATAAGAGACACATGGATTGTGACTGCTTATCAGGATATCAATTAATTAAATGTATAACTTGTATCAATTGTTGGTGTTGTAATCAAATTTTCTGAGCATTTATCTTTTATTAATTTAGTTATTTATGCATTGAAATTTCAAGCAGAACCTGTATTAATAGAAGGGTGCAAATCTAACAGACGAAGATCTGAGCGAAGTTAAATGATAATATGTCTATAGTTGAACACCCT
Organism: Capitella teleta; assembly: GCA_000328365.1. Taxonomy (NCBI): domain Eukaryota; kingdom Metazoa; phylum Annelida; class Polychaeta; family Capitellidae; genus Capitella; species Capitella teleta. Next base: position 146,448 of record KB309282.1, read on the forward strand.
GGTGAACATGCCCAAAAAAAAAAAAAAAAAAAAAAAAATAGTTTAATTATAGTTATTATGGATCCGAGAATTATTATTGACGATTTCGTGATGAGAGGAATTGGTTGTTCACTTGCCACAAAGTCAGATATAATCATCGAATAATGGGTAGAGGAGCTCTTTAGGAGGATTTAGCGCCATTAGGGTGCCCAAAAGGTCACCGTCACTTTTGCTATGAAAAAGAACGTGATGGGAACTTTTCCCGCAACATTCCAGAGGGGAAAATATGCAGATTGAGGCCAAAGGTCAAAGATGGGGAGATCCAATCCGGTTTTGGATGCAGATGATTCGATGCCTATTTTTGAGTAATTTCAGATATGAATTTGAACATCTTGATGTAGTGTCCTGTTTCATGATGGTCTAAATCAATTAGACAGATGCAATGTGCTAGGGCTTTTGAAGACAGTGAAAAGAACAACCAAGATGCATGTTATATTTAGTCAGCTTTGTAAATGAGTCAATTGACACTAAGCATGCTATCAAACACTAATGCATCCAATTGTGTGAATCGATGAGGCAATGAAATGACGTCACTTGCATGTGGCATGTATTTCAATGTACTTTCGGTTAATCATTACCTAGCATTTAATTGTTGTGTGACTTTTCAAAAATAAACAAAAATTAAAAGTGATTTTGATATATAAAATCCTGGAATATGAAACTTGTTTTTATTTATATTCAATCAATGCTACTGTTTTGTTTTATCTTGACATGTATTCATAATCACATATAACAATAATAATAATAATAATAATAATAATAATAATAATAATAATAATAATAATAATAATAATAATAATAATAATAATAATAATAATAATAATAATAATAATAATAATAATAATAATAATAATAATAATAATAATAATAATAATAATAATAATAATAATAATAATAATAATAATAATAATAATAATAATAATAATAATAATAATAATTATAATTATAATAATAATAATAATATGCGAACAAAAATCGTGAAATTTGTCAGATGTGTTAGATGGTGGATCAAATTATTGCATTCTTGTTGTTTGAAAAAGGGAAAACAGTGTGTCCTTGGAGCAGATCGTACCCCGTCATTGGAGCCAATGCATCCGATCTGTAACGGAATACCTCTTGCTCAGATGCGGGCGGATTTAGCTCTGAACGAATGCACGGACACGTGGGAAAGCACATGGATGACGCGTCAAATCGACCGAAGAGCAAAACATTTGCATGCAAAAGCAGGACATAGTACCACAGCGGACGAATACAACCACGATGCAGCAAGAACAGACAATGGCATCATTATTTAAGCAGACGTGTGACGTATGTGTCGACCCAGAAGCCACGCCTCTCGAGGCCATTTGGGGTTGTCTCCTTTCAGCTATTAATTGTTGGTTCAATTGGATTTATATTTTTGGGGCTGATTTTGGCAAATTTTGTAGAAATTACATCATAAAGTAGATTTTGTTCATTTCAATTTCCACTTCCAAAATATGAAATCTATTCCTGTTGCAAATATTGATTTACTTTGACAATGTGGTTTGTACGGTTGATTAATGACGACGGATAAGATTCGTGTTCGCTGTGGTCCGATGCGATAAAATAATTGATATAGACATGCCTACAGATGTTATCATAATTCATGAAATGGGTACTGGTTAATCGTCACAACAAATCTTGCTTTGTAGTGACGAGCATGTCGGGAAATGTCTAAATCATAACGCGTGACAAACGTTATGAATCGTCGATATATCATAGAACTATGATTGTATCTCACCACACAAATTTGCCGATAAAATGGAGGCTATAATCTTTGACATTCGGCCGTGACAGCAAACTGAATAGCGTGCACAATTGTTGGAACAGCGTGCACAATTGTTGGAACAGCCCGATATTTTAAGGCCGATGACATCTAGATTGACTAAAACGATCGAAAGAGTTTTTTTTTTTTTTTTTTTCACGGATAATGTTGCTAAATATACTGACTGTATTTTTACGAGTTATACAGTTAAAATTCAGAAACGTAGTAAAGATATACACAACCCAATAAAAATAACTTTATTTTGCAAAATCATTAGACAAAAAAGTGTTCATAACCCGAGAGACGACAGACCGAATTGTGAGCAAACAGAATGCGAATGATTTCCTAGACTGAGCAAGAATTCTAAAAGTCTAGAACACATGCAATAGGCCTAAATTACCATTCGAAATTGCACCTTCACCGGAAGCACGTGCTATGAAATTAACGTGCTCACCACGGTCCTGGGTAGCTATATGACATACCTAATATATACCTTTGATCAGGAAATCAGTTTAGCGAATCATGACGAGGAAGTTGTAGATGGTTTTATGCCACTCGGCCGGTTCGTTCATATAACACGCATGACCGGCATCTTCAAAGCAAATCGGCTCGTTATTGGGAAAGTTCGATAAATTCTTCAGGGAAACTTCTCCGAGGGTATCATCCTTACTCCCATAAACAATGGCCACCGGAAGTGCACCGGCCTGCTGGTAGACCTCTGGTTGGAAACTTCCGGTATCCACGGGAGCAATTGGGATGTATCCGGAGCAGAGTCCGGTGCTTTCACAAGGGTTGGTTAGTAGATAAGGCAGGGCGTACCCTCCACTCATACTGGGACTGACCAACACAGGCTTGACCAGGGACAATATACGAGTAAACTCTCGTAGGAATGTCGCCCTCTCGGCACGGGTCAAATCAGCGGCGTTCGTTTTACCAAAACCAGGAAGGTCGACGGCAACTGCACGATGACCCATGGCTCCCAAGAGGGTCAAAGTTCCAAGGTCACGCCACGTCTCAGCTTTGAATGCCATGCCGTGAAGCAGCAAGACTGGGGGTGATAATACCACAGCCGGATTCACCTCAAAATAGTGCACTGATGTCACAGTCTTGTCCACTTGAACCTCAATGGTTTTTTCCTGGATGTCAACACCGGATTCCTTAGATTTGACATCATCCGGGATGTCAACAAATACTCCAGTTTTCCACCCAGCCATCGTGTCCGTTATCGTTGGTGAATTCACAACATCTATTGCAACAATAACCCTTATGAAATGGCTTGAGCAGTAGACGTGCACTCAGACAGCTATACACAGTTGTTGACCTACTTCTGTCACCTGCATGTGATAGGCCGATATGACCTTGTTAACTCCTCACGCATTCTTCCACACAGAATATATTTTGCTGTCACGCACTCTCATACAATTAACCTGCAAGGTTGATTGACAGTTCTCATTTAAAGCGATTTTGTGTATATCTGTTTTCGAGAAAAAAAAAATATATATATATATGTGTGAATGGAGTACATGTATTTAAAGGAATTAAGTATGAATAAAATGAAGTAAGTCACAACCAGCATAGTCATTTCTCTCATATAGTGCTACTCATTATGTCAATACATGTACTTAAACACACATTGGATTGAAGACGTGAATATGATAATATTTGAAGAACCACAGATAACTATAAGTGTATCACTGGCATCGAGACACCAAATATGTACCACCAGGCTTTTAGCTAGGATTTTGAAACTG
>KB309292.1:0-21371 GCA_000328365.1 Capitella teleta
TGTGAGATGTATTGAGATGGTTTAGCAATGGAATTTTGATTTTAATTGTAATTTATATATTATATTTATATAATATAATACTCAAATACAAAGTAATAAATGAGAACAAAATGGAGAAAAAGAAAATACTCTTGGTGAGAATCAAACCTGAATGTCCCGCTGTCATGTAGGCACATGCTGGTAGAGGCTGCTGTTCAAGATTTTTTAGCAGTTAACAGAACTAATTATTGTCATTTTACTCATGTAACTCACTAGCTGCTGGTGATACCAAAAACTTGCAGGCATCAAAGTTGTAGATCACATTTGTATGCATCTAATGGCGAAAAGTTTTTACTCGTAAATATTTAGTTAACGAGCTATGATTAGTTAAAATTAAAAATTTTAATTAGAGAACTGGACTTGTGGCACTATGAAGCATGATATCTTGGCTTTCTTAGTCTTGATTTTCGTAGTTTTATGACGATTACTGACAAAGCTACAACCCCACTAAGGAGAATCATTCAATTGGCAACTGTGACCTTGATCTTGACTTGACCTCTCCAAAAATATATGTGAAGCAGGATGACATGATGTATCTGACATTTGGTTGAAAATTATTCCCATATTATGTAATTAAATGCTAATTATTGAGTGATTAACTCACTTCTGTAATTAATAATCTTACACACTAGGTTCAAATACAAAACTTGTGCACATGGTTAATGTGCATTGAATGGTGAAAACTTTATTGAAAACAAAGCTGTATTCACGTAGCTATGAGCATCATTTTAACTTAATTGGCCAGTGTGACCTTGACCTTTGTCTAATTTGTTTTAAACTTCTTTCAGACCTGCGTCTGGATGCAATGCACATTGTGACAAAGTTTCAGAGCTCAAAGTGAAGAAAGTAAAGTGCAGACAAACAGAGTGAGTGATTGAGTGATTGGGGTTTTACGGCTCCACCCAACCCGTTCGGGTGATACGGGCGCCAGAACAGAAGGCCCGGGACCGGGGTTTCCCCCTACTCTTATCGATAAATCCCAAGGGTTCTTTATCCTGCATACCACCATAGACAGTAGTACACAGCGCCCGGCCTTGTTACGCAGTTGGGCAGCACTGCAGAGTCACCGAAGAATTACAATTGTAATTCACAATCATAACGCCCGTGGCCTGATCGGGTCTCGAACCCGGGACCTCGACAACCACGGTCGGCATAGGATTGTAGTCAGCGGTTTAACCCACTGCGCTATCCGGTGCCCTGCAGACAAACAGAGGCTAGTGATATACAGTACAGGTATTTTATCCCTTCGATTCAAATGCCTCTGAATGTGGCAATGTGCGCGTTATCAGTCCGCAGTGGATGCCTGAAACAGTGTCATTCAGCGGACCCCCATCGAATACATAATTATATATGTACTACAGTAGCCCGCGGGCCAGAGTTTGGGGACCCCTGTTTTATTCTATATACATAATTATGTACATTATTCTATGTATATAATTATGTTTATTATACTGTATCAGATCTTTGGCAATGAAACTGATTGTGCGTGCGTGAATCACATGCAACGTGTGCAATTTTGCAGTTCTGTAATATGCACAATCAACGGCCATAAATATTGATAGCAATGAAACAACGCAAGTTGAACAATAACAAAGTCTTTAATTTGAATGTATAACAATGTTCAAGGAGCAGTGAGACAGGAGCAACCACATCCAGTTGGACATAATGAATGCTCCCTGAACCAGGCAATCATGTGACTGGAGTGACCTCCATGGCCACACAGCAGGCAGAACGAAGAGGCTCCTGCATGAAAGAAAACTTCATGAGTAACAGATAATCGCTTGCCTGGGAAGAAAACCCAGAAACGAGGTCTGATCTACACATTCTGAAAAAACCATTGCTTATTGTAAACCCCAGGGTAGCATGGACTTTATTCTAGCTGGGGTAAAAGATTAATACTGAAAATGGAACACAAGGTATTTCATGGTTTCTTTCCAAGCTTGCATAGAACATGAATTAATTATGCTAATCGTCTGACCTTTGACCGTGATATGGCAGATGGAGCATTGAAGAACGTATTTATTGCATCGTACGCACTGCACATCTTTGGAATCATGAGTGCAGTGCTGGCATTGAGCCTTGCATTCTGGAATACACATATCATTAGCATATCATTTGAATATGCAAATCACCCACCAAGTCCTTTGTGGAAGTCAGTCGGAGGTCCAACGTACTTGAGAATCAGCGCTCGATGGTTGAGCAGACCCCAGCGAAACAGCAGATCAGCGTACACTCGCTTATAATGGTCGTACTGCTGGCTGGCAGCTGAATCAAGCATTCTTCAAAAGAATAAAACTAAACTATATTTCTCTTTTTTTCTTTTTTAACAGACCTCATATTGCGGACATGTTGTTCTTGTTCCTTTTCAGATGCATCTTTCATTTCAACAAAACGATACGAATCATCAAAGACATCGGAACAACTATTTGATCTCCGCATTCGTGGAACAGCTGTGAATTTGAATAACAAAAATCTGGAATTGCTTCAGAATTTCAGAAGAATTTTGTGAATGAAAAAAATGGAACTAAAATTTGCAACTAAATGTGTAGAAACCTAGAATACCATGCAATGGGACTCTACTTTCTATGTACATGTATCTAAAAAATTGTAAATTAAATAACCAACTCTTTGAGACGGGTAATAAAACTTCAGATCATAAAAAGTGCAACTTATTTTGAGAAATGTATAATTTTTTTTTTTTCATGAAATTATATAATATCGATTTTATTTTTTTATTTTATTTTTTTTTAATTTGATGAGGCGTGCCATCAGAATGCAGTTCGTGAGGAAGCCACAGACAGAAGATCCTAAAAAAAAACACTATAAAAAAAAACAACTTAAATATCAACAAATTATCATGAAATAGTCGAGAAATAAACAACATTTTTTCACAATAATATATCTTCCAGATATTCATACTTTTTCTCAAAAACTTGAGTGAATCGTTTCGTACTTGATAACCAAAAAAAAGGAAGAGAAAATTAGGATCATACTAAAAATTAAACAACAAAAAATTGGATATGTACAGAGTTGAATTTGTTCAAGAAAAAAAAAAAAAGAGTTGAATTTAAAGCAAGCGGCAAGCTCCAGTGAAGCAGGTCAAAGGTTAAAATGGAAAAAGAAGCGCGACCGCACTTACTGAAGGTCCATCCTTTGAGCGTAGTGTCAGAGGGGTGAATGGTGTGGTACGGATTGTACTGAAAAAACACGCGTTCGCTGGCATTACGATGACCGGTTTAAGAAGACATTTCAGGAAGGAGGGCACGCCAAGGTCAAATGAAGGACACACCAAGGTCAAATGAAGGACAAATGAAAAAAAGCGCACACACAAAAATATACAAAGTGGAAAAGAAAATTCAGGTTGCTTTCGCTCAGAGCAGAATTATAATTTAATGCAACTAGCATGAATATTCACGAACATCCATTTAAATACTGCCATCACCAGTCATCTTGAAATACATGTTATCAATTTGATTTGTTTGCATAAATCATTAAGTGCACTAAACACAACATGAAATCTATGAACTACGAGATGAAGATCAGTGAACGAATGTGTACAACAGCACAACAGCCACCAGGAATGTTTGCAAAGTGCATATTGTACAAAATGTACAGATTTTGAGGGAAATATTAGCATAATTCATGCAAATGCATGCGCATTATGCTGATGAGTTAGGAAAGAATCAAGAAGAAAATGGTGTTAAAAGGATTTTAGCGCTTGGTCCACTTAATAATCGTCCATGAAAAGAACGGTGGCCACTTACAGCTGACCGGTGAGAGCAAGATGCCATCTTGCGACGAAGGACTCGTTGCCCAGACGTATTCGCTCTAAAATACATGTGAAGAACATGCTGAGGAAGGGGGGAGGGTCATATGCACTCTAATGAAAGCACGGAAGCAATAACCAAATATCCCATCAAACAAAAGCAATAACTCAAATATCCCAAACAAAACTCCACTTATATAAATATACATAAAGCACTTCGTATACTGATAGGCGTAGATTACAGAAGGGTCGCTCCAGAAAGTCGCTCGTTAAACGAGCGAATTTTAACCGTGCCCTTAAAAGTGCTTATGTACATAGTATGAAATATGATCCTACCCAAGAACTGTAGATCAGTGAAAAAGATTTGACTTTCATTAGAGTGAATGAAACAATAAAAAGAAAACGGTTATGTACATACCAGAAAACAAAACCGTATTAAGAAAAACACAATAAGGTTAAGAGATGGAAATGCCTTCGTAAGCCAAATGATTGTAGAATGTCATCTTATTAACCACTCATGTCTGGATCACTCCTCCATAGATCAGGCATCTCATCTCGCCAAAAAGTGAAAGCAATTTTGACGACCTCTGAGCAAAGGTCAAATAACAACATTCTGATTGCATTCATCATTTCTGTGAAATTTTTGCTACAGAATAAGAAAATAGGAGTTTTTATCTACCGGTATTCATATTTCTGTGCTTAGAGCAGATTCAAATGCCTGGTTTATGGATAATAAACAAATGTCTATGAGCCGTAATTTAGCTTAGAATCCGTGAAATCAAAAACGCCAGAAATAAGTGGCATCACAAAAGAAAATTCAATTGATGAATGAAGTGGACCTACATTGGAGCCAGATTCCTCCAGTCGACTGCTCGATCGAACTATCTGCTGAACGTGTTGAGAGGCCTTTGCGTCCGAGCGTGTTCCAAAAGTGCAGCACAACATGGCCAACGTCTGCACGTCGCGAATGCTAGCGTAGTACAACAGTCTGCAGAGTAAAAGCGTTGAGAATTGTGAGAACCGCATAGGAGCGACCTCAGTTGCGACAAAGGTAAACAAAATCAAAACGGTACATTGATTTCAGCATTTTGCGGCCGAATGGATGCAACGCCCAGGGTGACCCCTTTTCTGGGTCAAGGTCAGGGGTCAGGTTCTTATCATTAGCTAACGCAGCCAACGACCACATCTGGAGAAAGAAGAAATAATTCAAGCGACCCAAGTGAGCAAGAGAATGAAACCTGAACCAAGTCCTCGCGCCCCACACTGGCGGCTACACTGGCGTTCTTCCTGCACATGCAAGGAACGTCATTCGGATCCAACCTGAGATTTACTTCAATTTAGATTTAAATCATGATTAAAGACCTCGTACACATAGTTTTCAGCCAGAGTGCGGTGGACAGGAAGCAGGCAGGAGACGTCGTAGATGGCCACTGGGCTCACTTTGCTCGTCACTTTCACGTCGCGTCGATGGTCTGTGGCGTCGCGGAGGCGGGGCTTAGAGCGCTGGCGTACTTTCTGCATAATTTATGATAATTTTATGATAATGCATGATGTTTCAACGTACCCTGCTTTCGCCACGCTCCAAGCGGTCTTTGTAATTGTAGAAGTGAGCAAGCGAGACGGAGTTGTCGGTTGGGGGACTCCTGGCCATGGAGGCCATGTTGCCCAGATTGAAGAGGTTCAACATAGGAGGCCCCACCTGACCCTGGGGAGTCAGCGCAGTTTGCGAGAAAGCAGAGAGGGTGGACATCGATCTATTAAACAGGTCAAATGAAGGTCAGGTCAAAGTTCATGGGGTCACCTGGGGGTGGCGTCGATGGAAGATGAAGTTCTGCGGAGATTGGCGTGTTCCGATCGCCGACTGAAACAGACGAGGACGCCCACGCCACAGAAGCGAGCCCCGGACGTGCGAGGGAAGGGAATGCCCTGGTCAAGGATGGCACTATAGTTGAAAATGGGGAGGAAGTTAGGAGGGCGGTGGGTCTGAGGGGGTTGGAAGGGGTTCGCCTCTTCTCCCTGCTGCAGGGAAAAATATCTCATTTCACATTTATCACAAGCATAAACAATCACAGTTGCTGTCAGCGCTTCCAGACTAGCGACTAATTGGCGCAAACACGGTTCAATACACGATCGGTTGTAGTTCACGTGCTGCTTGGCCGTATCGCACAAAACCTGAATGATGCACAAATTTAACCAATTACAACAAAAATCATCAGAGTCGTACTTTGATCAGTTTTGTCTGCGCCGCCACGTCGAGCGTTGTCGCTTTGCCAAATTGGAATGACGGCGGTTCCTTGTCTGGGTAGGACGTCGGGAAATGCATGGACAGCAGAACGATGTGAGGTCCACTGACGGTCGACACGGTGCATGTGCGCTTGATCGGGTCCATCTGAAATCACGACATGAGCAAACGCAGAAGCGAAATCAATTCTTGCCTCGGAAACTTTGACGTTTGCGATGTTGAAATTGACTAAACGGAATTCTTGCATCAAGTTGCGTGGCTGATTGATTGGCGAATGACCGTTGTCCCTCTGGACGTTGGTCAGCGTGGGTGGGGTTGCTGTCTCGTTTTCCTTAGCGGTGATCGTCTGCGGAATCTTGACCGGTTCCGACACCAGGGGGCTGTCTGTGACGTCCTCCTCCAAGGTCACGGTCGGGGCTTCCGAACTCAGAGATGAAGAATGAATGACTTGTGGTGCGCTAGGAGAGGTGCTCTCGCTGGAGGTGGCAGCGCCACAGAGCTGTTTGACAGAGGTAGTAGATTGTCCTCGTGTTATGTGACAGGGTAGAAATACCTTTTGCAGATTTGAATCTATTCTCCAAAGACGTAGGCTCTGATCTTTGGACCAAGTGACCAACTGGTAGTCATTACAATCTGAGAGAAAATTAATGCGTGCAATTAAATCTTGTTCACACGAAGAAACCGACCATCGTCCGGCCGCCTCCACTGGAACTCAAGAACGACATCCGTGTGCCCCACGAACGTATGGACGGCTGATTGGCGCTGCTCTTTGCTGAGCGACCAAAGGAATAAACTGTTCTCTCCTCGCCTCAACTGCGGCACCACAACAGACACCAGTCCTTGGCCAAACGGCTGCAAAAACAAAGGTAGTTGATCTTCGACCCCTGACTCCTGAGGACTCACCGTGTAACGAGCGCGCCAAACAGGAGAAGGAGATGGCAGTTTGATGACTGGCTGTTTGGGGTTTGTCACATCCCAGAACTGAAGAATATTTCCATGCTGAGATGATCAGAAATGAGACGACCGCCTACCTTAACAGTCGAATCCTGACTTGACGTGGCGAGATGGAACTCGCTATCGGGACTCCAGTCCAAGCCGTGGATTTTAGATAAATGCGCTGCAATGTACTGAACAGGACTTGTGCCTTTCTGTTGATCACAAAATGAACAAAATGAACAAAATGAACAAAATGAACAAAATGAACAAAATGAACAAACAAGCAGCAGCAACTCACACGAGGATCCCAAATGCGGATGTCTCCATCATGAGTGGTTGCCAACAAGTTGCTGTTGACTTTGTTCCACTTCACTTGGGAAGCTCCGGCTGCGAATCAAACAACTCGGGTGTTTGCGCTACGCAAGTGCACGTGCACTTACCGACAGCTTGCAGAGCAACTGAAGGTTTACGGACATCACGGGTGTCCCAGAGAAAAGTGTACGTGTCCACCGAACAGGTGGCGATGATCGTTGGCTCTTTTGGCGACCAATCCATGTCACTGAAGAAAAGAATTAAATTTAAACAATGAAACATTAAGGAGAACCTGATGACTCTTGTGTGCGCTTTGAGCGATTCCTGTGGCTCCGTACAAGAACTCACTCCATTCCAGCTCCACAGATCAGCCCGCTGGTTACTCTGCAAGAATGTTATCATCAGCAGTCTGCAAACAACAAAAGTTTGAACCAACGGCCGTCACAAACAGGTGGCCGTGGGAAGGATGTGGGTTCCACTGAGCAGCGCTTATCTCCCATTTGCTGTTGCGGGGAATTTTCTTCACGATTTCCGTAGGTTTGTTGAGCTGCACGATGGCGAGAGCTCTGCGTCTGCGGAGGGAGAAGGTTCTGCATGCGACAGAGACGAGTGATGGACGAACCCTGCGAGGAGAGCCAGCTGACCAGCGTGGTCCACGGCCATGGCGCTGGCCTGCAGGTCACGGTACTCAGCCACAACCTGCTCACTGCTCCAACGCCCGGCCATCTCAAAGGTCAAAGGTCACTGCCACTCAGAGATAATCTGATCATGAATGACTGGAAGCACTGCGGAGAATTAATTCATAGTTACCTAGGGGTCTCAAAAATTAATCAATATTCTGTTATCAAAACAATCAATTGGTGGAACCATTATTGACACAGTCAAAACAACTCATATGCTTGGCGTTGTAATACACAATAGATTAACCTTTGCACAGCACCTGATCCAAAAATGTAATAAAGTATCAAAATTAATTATGCTTCTAAAATTTTCAATCCATAAACACTACGCGTGTTACTGTAGATCAGGTAGCACAGATAAATCGGTCGAGGTCTGCGAGACCCCTCAGTCTCGCTGTAGTATGTGAGCTATACTCCTATCAGCCTATCAGCTGCCTATACTCAGTACTACTAATCAGTACTACTATACTAATACTATCCTATAAATCAGGAAATTTTCGAGCAACATTAAAGTTTCGCTATATTCGCCATCACAATCGACCGCGAAAATTAGATGCCCGCGAAATCTTTCTTAAGTTTCTGGGTGTTCATATACTTATATTATAAAACTATATGATGATATAGCACAGATAGATCGGACGAGGTCTGCGTACCCCTCGGTCTCGCTGTAGTGTATTTAGCACAGATTCTCGGGCGAGGTCTGTATACCCATTGGGCTCCCTGTAGTATGTCAGCTATCTGGCTATAGTGTATTATATAATTATTCAGTTGTGAGAGCGAGACGAATTCAACATCCAACCGATAATTGTTCAGAGTACATGAAGGAGGTTACATTATGATTTTCAGTCTCTGCCACTTTTCCAGCGCATCATAACGCATTAAGAATTTAGATCATGGGAATACATTGTAGCAAAGGAAAGAAAGGAAATGGCGGAGGGAAATGGAGAAATAACAGAAGTGGAAGTGGACAGAGCATGTAAGGAGATAGCTCTAGGGAAAGCTGGAGATGAGAGTGGAGTATTTGGAGAGTATATACATGGACTTGGAGAGAGGACCAAAAGGAAGTTGAGGGATGAATTAAACTTCATATTTGATGGAGGTGAAGTGCCTGCAGATTGGACAAAGAGTAGAATTGCGCTACATCATCAAGGAGGTGATAAGCGGGTCATGAAGAACTACTGACCAGTGGCTATTACCAGCATTAGGTATAAAGTCATGATATTGATCATGAGAAGAAGAATAGAAGGATGGGTGGAGAAAGAGGGAATTTTGTGTGAATGCCAGTGGTTTAGGAGAAAAAGACTGACCGATGAAAACTTGTTTATCATGGAGCGCTTGATAAAGGTGTCACGAGCAGAGGCGGATTTACCTTTAAAAAAAATCACGGAAATTCACGGAGTGGTTGAAAGGTACAGAGAGGACAAGAAAATATGCAGAAGAGAGGAAAGATATGAGAATGGAGAGGTGCGCATGATGGTCAGAGGAGATAGTCTGCTGGTGAGGGCAAGTGCAAATGTGGCGTGGAGATACGATGAAGATGATAGGAAGTGTGTGTGCGGCGAAGAGGAGACGGAGGAGCATGTTTTATTTGAATGCTCATTGTACGAAAGACAAAGGATTGAACTGAGCAAAGTGTGGAGGATGCAGAGGGGGCAGGAAGATCCAATGAACGGAGTCCTGGGATTTGGAGTGCCGTCAGAGATGGACTGTTTAATTTTGAGAAGTGTAGGTGCGATATGGAGGGAAAGAGAGAAGCATGAGAGAGAAAGAGAGTAGGGGGACGAATTGGGAACCAAGAGATATTCTGTTAGTGTTGTGTGTTTTTTTGTTTTTTGTTTTTTTCTCATTCGGGTTTCTGCCGTTATGGGTTTTAAGCGTCAGTGCAATTTATTTATTTATTTTGTTCCATAATTTACCTAATTTACTATAATTTACATAATTTAATGTTGTTCCGTTTACCCATATTTTTACAGTTCATCTCTAAGTTTATCGTTATGTTCATTTTGTTTGTTATCTCCTTCTGATACAAAAGTACTTGAATCTTTTGACCTGACCTGACCTCCCAAATTTATTTACATGTAAAACTATCCAAGTGCATTTAATTACTAAGTAATGATAGTATAAAATACAAATAATCATATACAAAGATTAATAAAACAGCACAGGACTGTGATACTACTATAGATTTGTTCGATTGATAATTAAATAAACAATTATTTTCTTTGGTTTTACATAAATTTTATTTCTCAAAAATCATGATGGAATTTTGGCCTTCTGTGGTGTGTGAGGGGGTTCCTCGATGTTGAATTCGCGTCTCATCTCTTCAACTGATTGTTCCCAATGTTTTTCAAAATAAACGCACATCATGCATTTTGCATTTCGACCATTTCTGATTGCCCACCACAAGTGAGTCTCCAAATACTTACTTCTATGTCTGAAAAAAACAAAGTAAACAAATCAATAAAAAGGTCGTAAGCAACAATCCATGACTGTGAATTTTATGTTATAGATTTTAACATCATCAGAGCCCTGACTTAAGATTTTCAATGGTATGTTCAAAGTTGAAAGACATAACTTAATTACTTTTAAATAGGCACACTTTGAATAAAGAAAACAACTGACTTGGGACCTAGTCTGAGTGGACCAAAAAGCGCCCCCAAAGCGCACATGGGCAATCCAGTTTGGATGGCTTCAAACCACTTGACGGTGATCTCTCCTAGCATATTAGTTGGCATACCAAGAATCGTGTGGAATAAATCGTGAACTTCTCGATATCTCGTCATAACGTACGCCAGCTGAGGATCATCTACAAACGACACTGGCATCCGCTCATCCGGGCTGGCATTCTGATGCACAGTGAATAAATTAAGTAGTCACGCAAGTTTTCACATGATTGTAAAATTTACATTATCTTCCAACCACCGGACGTATTCTCTGCCAAAGGCACCATCCGGAAGAGACTTCAAATATGCGAGATCCACTGTACTTGTGTTGATCCTGGGTTGCTCTCTGAGAGATGAAATTAAAATGGCCAGAATTCAAATTAAAAGGAGACCAACTCTAAAATTTGACGGCCAACTGGATCAGCCAGCATCTTTTGTTTCATCTGTTTGATGGCTAAATAGCCAGTGGTCTCGCCCATCGTGGCTATCATATCTGAAACAGGAGAGATTTGCTTTATTTCAGATGCAAGCTTGTCCATGTACCTCCCCTCCATGGGTTAGTGATGGCCATAGCTGCTGAACCGACAGAAAGCAGGGCCTTCTGGAAGAACGAAGTGGGGATGTGCGTTGGATAAGCTTTGTAGGAATCTTCAGGGAAGATTTCTTCATCCCACGTGGGTTGTTGAGTCTCATGTCCATCACTGTCGGAGGAATCAGATGAAGAGGACGAAGAGAGTCGAGAAGGAGGGGAACTCTCACAGACTGAAAACAATTAACACAGATTTATTCATTTATGCGATTATCAAAATATGAGGTATAATGATTTTAGATTTAGTCTCAGCTAGTCTTACTCTTAGTCTTGTCTTAGTCTACTGTCCTGATCTATTCTATTTCTAGGTGAGTGGGTCTCTAAGAGAGTGAATGTTTTAACAAACCATGTGGGGCAAATGCCAATCGTGTATGACACGCCACCATTAACCTCCGTCGTACAATATTCATCTTGAATATCAGGTCCAATCAACGTAAATGATTAGCATGAAAATATAATCAAATATTTTTCTTTTTAACATCTGAGAATGACAGCCCAAGTTCATCGTCTGCAAATAAATGCAGAAAAACCGCTCGTTTCGGTTTTCAGCTAGTCGAGGGAAATAGGAATATTTAATGTGTATAGAGGTATATTATGTAAAATTGATCCAAATGCTGATATCTATCTCAGTCAACTTCATTTACTAGATAAGTGATCCACAATTGAGTGGTGTTATGTAAATAAAAATATTACTTCTCAAACAAAGATATGCGGTTATTCAGTATGTCGACTATAATCGCATGGAGTGTTACTCAATTTTCTGCGCTTGTTTCAACATTTCTTTACTTTCCCGGCAAAATGTCGATTTTATGATCGAATATTTCTATCTTTGGAGTGCGTATCACACACGTACAACAAAATCAAGTTGTTTAGTTGAATTGTTATCCGACTGTTCTGCGATTTCATTCTGAAACACGTGAAGTGAGTGAATAAGTGCGTTATGATTTTGTTTCTTGACAATCCATCCGCTTGCACCTTATTCCAGTTTAGTTTTATTTTAGTTATTACTGTATTATTTATGAGGTTATATCTTTTAGAAATAGAAGATATAAATAAAGAGAAACTCGAACGTCAGATTGTAACAGTGCCGAAACAAAGGCACTTTAATCCAATCAACCTGAACCTGAACCTGAACCTGTGCACTAGTGTCCACTGGCTGTGGTTCTGATTCTAACAATTAAAATCGCTAGGGACCCACTGATGTCGCAACGAGAGAAGGGGATGGGCTGGAAGCCACTCGGAGTAAAGGGGAAAACTTAATGTGAGCTAAGCATATGAGCATGGTTTGGTAATTGGTTACAAAACAATTTTGCATATAGTTAGGCTTAATTAGCACAGATAAATTGGGCGAGGTCTACGAGACCCCTGTCTCGTATGTTAGCAAAGTTAGGCTAAATTTGAAAATTTTGAATAGTTGCTAGAATGATTTACATTTTGAATTAACCTCCTTCTTTTTTCCATTTGATTGCAGTCATGAGCTGCAGAAGTCTGCTCCAATTCGCCAGGCCAAGGTTCATCACTCGTCTGCTATCTCCCCAAGCTTTGCTCTCCAAACGACAACCGCTGATCTCATCCATCAACCTACGACCCCTGAACCCAGGTCACCCTAAGCGTCAGTGCACAACAAATTCCGCCACACCCTCTTCACCTCAGGCACTGGGCAAAATCAGTGGAAAACTCGCTATTATTTACACTTGCAAAGTCTGCCAAACGAGATCATCTAAAGTTTTCTCAAAACTAGCGTACGAAAAGGGAGTAGTGATTGTGCGATGTCCTGGGTGTGAAAGCATGCATCTGATTGCTGATCATTTGGGATACTTCCAGCATGTTCAAGGGCGGTAGGTGTTGATATGATTAATATCGATTAATCAGATTTCTTTTGTTGAGCAGGAACATAGAAGAAATACTGTCAGAGAAAGGAGAGGGGGTAAAGTATGCGGTAGATGCAGAAGGCAACATTGAACTCACGGATGAGGACAGAACGATCGTTCAAGAGGCATTGGACGCGAGGAAACCCAAAACTGGCGAAGATGCATAGCTCATTTTCTAATAAAACTATTTTTTTATTTTTGTAAGGTTATGAAAATATCAGATGATATTCATTCTTCAACCAGATTTGGCAATTTTTATATAAAATTGGTATAAGCTTGTTCGGATTTTATTATTTATGTATGAGCTTAATTAATTTGGTTAATTAATGAAGTACGAAATTAATGATAAAGAAATGAAAAATGGGTATAAAATATCAATAAACCTGTTTTAATCAAGGTTTTTCCATGTGATGATTGTGAAAATGTTTTAAAATGGTTTTTGGGAGTTTCATGTGTAGCAATATAGGTTCTTTTTTTTTTCTTCATACGATAAATAGATTTTATTTTTTCATCATGGAAAAAAAGGTCAGGTCAGGTCAAAAGTCCTTTTGTATCAGGACTGGAAAATAACGGAATCGTCCTCGGAGCAAAAGTCAAGATTAAATAATAAATAAATGGAGTTAGATAACAAAACTAAAAATTAAAGTAAAATAAGGATATGTAAATCATAAGGAGATATCAAACATAAAATAAACATAACGATAAACTTTAAAAACAAATATACTATTATATAGGAGAATGGAGCAAACAAGGTAAATATCATAATAATTGCGTTATGGTTATGCTTAACAAATTAACTCCAAATCAATTGAAGTTGGATACCAAAATGGCTGCGCCCATGATACCGCCTCGCCATGAAGTGGTTTTAAATCGCTTATCAAAAGAGAAGAGTCAGACCTCCATACCAGAATTAATACGAACTCATCCATTCAATCATGGGGTAATGCTTAGTACATGCATGCAGACGTGACAATGCCACATTCGTTGTTTTAAAGAAATGTCAGATTTAAGTGCGTTATGATTTCTCAAGAGTCAAGACCCTTCTACTAAGTCGATAGCTCCCCAAGGGCAGCGGAGCAGTTCCCACACACATTGTGTGTGCACTACGCTACAGCTTGGGGAGCTACTAAATCGAGTGCCCGTTAACTGGTTAAGGGAAGGCTTATAAATGAGCCTTCACTTCACGGACACTTCACTTAGTAGATAGGTATGTCATATGAACGTGTTAAAAAGAGAACCCCTGATTTTCCTGAAGTAGCCACAAATATATTGAAGAATTCAATAATTGAAAATTAATTAGCAAATGACAAATGCGCATTCAAACCAATCATTCTAAGACATCATTATGATTGTGGGTTAATTCGAGGCCTTGAGAGAATGAAATCCCAGGCGAGGGAAAATTTGATCTCCAAGAAGTCTCAAGGCGATAATTTTTTTGTTGTTATTACTGTGGTGTTTAAAGAGTTGTTGGGTATTATGATTTATCTATAAACTTTTATATTTAATCAATAGTTCATAATTAGGTAGGTATTTTTCTGCATTAAGGTCCCTCAATAACCCTTTAATAATTATGTATACATCCCATTATTAATTCCTAGGTGTATTGGTAGGCAATTCTTTGGATATCACACTTCCTTGGGGTTTGAGAAGTTTGAAAACAGTATTTCGTTTTTTTTATATAATTATGTTGATGAAATGTATACAAACTTTTTCATGTATGGCAATAACTATAATTATGTACACCCCAGCTACATGTAATCTAAGACATCTATGTCTTTTAAGCTCCTCATTTTTGTTATGGTAATTGAAATTATTGAATATTCTCATCCTAACATGCCATGGAGCATGCTAGATATAAGCGACCATTTACAATGAAATCGTAATATTTGCATGGACAAGTTATGGTACTAATTGGTCACTATTTGATTCAAATTAGATCGTTGAAATTAAAATCCTAACTCATAGGTAGGGCACAGCCTCACAAGTATCAGTGGTGTTGAACTATCAGCAACAAAGAATACGAGTAATTGATAAGAAAATATATTGAGCTTTATTTATTAACGTAAGTTTAACTCAAATATAGGTAGTTACTTTATTGTAGTTCAGTGCATGGATGCTGAAAGCTCTTTAATCTTCATGATCATCATCATTATAATTATGATCAGACAACCAGGCAATTAATTAGCTCATGTGAGTCATGTCCCAAACTGATTCAGATTCGTCATTCATGCACTCAATTTTGTCAGCCATGTCTAGCACAGATGAATCGGGCGTGGTGTGGATAGACCTATGTCCTCTCGCTTTAGTATGTCAGCTAAGCCATGCCTATTTCATGACCGAATCCAAAAGTACGCTGGAACAGAAACTGTTGTTGTGCATCACATTTCTGCCTGCTGTGCGTGCTCGTATGTTAACGCACACCTAGCAGCATGCACGAAGCAGATGAAATTTAGACGCTCGAGAACTGAAGGCTTGATGAAACAATTGCAAAGAATTACAGATCTCGACAAGAGAGGCGCTCGATGAAACGATCACGCTCATCAGTTTTAGGCGCTTGATGGCGATTGAGCTTGATCGAGCGCCTCTCTTGTTGAGGTCTGTAATTCTTAGATATAATAACGATAATAATCATAATCATAATAGTTTATTCTTTTATATCATTGCGGGCTCTTCCAGAGCTGGATCTGTCTGCTCAATGGCGACAGGAAATGGTACAAAAGATGAAAAGCATTAAAACGTCCCTGGTCAAAACAAACATTTTAGTGATGAATTTTTTTTAATCATATAAAACAAGGATAAGGGTCACCATGACATTGGAGCAGAGAGGACTTGGGTTCGTATAAACTAAAAGATATTTCACCATAACATTTTAAAACACTGATGGTTGAATCAATAAATTTCAATCAAGGGAATACATATCAAATTTTACAGGTCTAAATTCTCCCTTCCTTCTCACCCTTGATGTCTGATAAAAAAGGTATTTTCAGATTGATGTAATCGTTCCTGGAACTTTTTTGCACCACTCCGCTTACTTCTCCGTTGAAGATGTTTCATCCTTTTGCATTGAAGATGTTTCGCTCCACCAATTAATTTCAGAAGAATTTATTGAAGCATTCGTTAAAAAAGGTCAGATTTAGTTGTTGTTTTTTTTTTCACCAATTGATAATTACTATCTCATCATTTAGGTCGTTTATACATGATCTCCCAGGATACATATATTGATCAGCATGACACATACGCTCTGATCCCTGGAGGTAAGATCAAAGGTCAACAAATAAATCACTAGAATCGTTTCATTTCAGGGATGCTTATTTTACTCCTGAATAATTCTACGTTTGGAGAACTTGGACTTTCAGCTTCAAAATCTGCATACTCCAATCACGGCAGTAATAAACATGGTTTGTTATTCCACCAGAGGATTCAGATCAATCCTTTTACATTAAAATTAATTATTTTCATTTTTCAGTCGTGGAGTTAGATTTAACCAAGCCTTGTTTTCGTCCTGGTAAACCCTCATTTGAACGGGCCAAATCCAATTTTAAGCGATGCTCACAATTGAAATCGAATTTCCTGGTCACTTGGGTGCCGCATGGTCAGTGAATTCTATCAAGATATCCGTGAAATAATGTTCAATATTTCAGATGAGAAGATCTGTGGCAGCTCAATCGAATCTTATTTCAAATCTGAAGGTTTCAACGCTTCTTCATGTCGTCTCACTCAATCTGAATCTAATGACCCCTGCATAGCGCCAAATATCGCATATTCCGACCCAAACGGAGATGACAATTGTGACGCTTTCTCGCTTCTTGATTGGCTGGGTGCCATGGCTTGTGGTGTAGATATGTATGTCACATATATTGCTCAAAAATATTTAATAAAAATGAACCTTAATAATTTAGAAGTCAGAATGAAGTGAGCTTCACAAATTCCATGACCTCCGCTGACCCCAGCACGGAGATGTCTGCGTGTCATGTGAGCAGATTTCGAGGCTTCTTCTCTTCAGAGTTCATTCAGCACATTTTGGACGAACTAAAGTATGATCGATCCTATTATTTCTAGCTGAAAATCTATTTATATGCTTCTTCAATTGCAGAGAAAATCTCACCAACAAAACGAATCCTTGGTTCAGTTTGACTGTTCACGGTTTTCATGATTCTCCCGTCTCCTGGTTGAACAAAGAACACGGTTTTCATCTGCACGGTGATAATGCATTGACACTCGTGTTTTTCCCTGATGGCTGCTGTTGGACGTACAAGATTCTTGCTTCTCATGATACGCTATGATTATTGAAATAAAGCTGACTTAACCCCTCGTCAGTTTCATCTATGGCATCATAATTTGTGATCCAAAATTGACAACCTGTCAACTCTCAACTTCACGTTTGACTATTGCATCATGCTTCGCTGCCCATATACTAAGTACTAAGCAAGGGTGCTATTACACTGTCTCATACTCATCATTGTGATTTATTCTCATGGTATACTGTAGAAATGGTTTTTTCTGTGGCACATTCTTTGCAGTTCAAGGGCATCTCCTTTTCATGATATGTACATGTAGTCTTAGTATATAAATTGCCTTTGCACAATTTGCGCTGTAAATTGTTTAAAATAACATGTATGCAATATAGGTGCTTCGTTTATCCAATCGTATGCATCTGATGTGAGGAGGCTGAATTGTGTCATTTTTTTTATTTTTTTTTTACCTGCTGGTCTGGGTCAGGTCAAAAGATTTAAGTCCTTTTATTATCAGGACTCTATTTTGATCATTCGTACATTATGATTCACGGTGGACTCAATGCATTTATGAATTCGGATGATTGTCATGTGATATCCTGAACAAAATGGCGAATGAAGGCGACGAACGAAGGCCTCTGCTGCTGAACCAGGGCGCTCCCACGGCCCCTCCTCCGGAATACACTGCCTATGGGGTGGAAGATCGAACGGGGACAGGTGAGGAAACATTCTGTTTAAATTTTGAACTGCTACGGTTCTAGGCAGAGTGAAAAAAGCCTATCAAAATAGTCGAAATTCTCGCTCCGGGAGTCCGGGACTTGCATTTTTATTTTATGATTTTTTATTTTAATTTTTCTGAGCTCAGGCTACAGAAAAACCAGGATAATGAGAATTCAATCCTCTGCCTTGAACAATTCTATGGTTGTGAAATTTTAATTAAGCTACCTCAATGATTGTTGCTATTGTATGTGTTGGTTTAAACGTTACTTTGCCATTCTTTTTGTTAGTTACCAATTAATTGGTTTACCAGTTAGTAATTAAATTAATAATTTAATAATTAATTAATAATTAGATTATGGCTAGAATGCAGCTAACAATCAGCGACATTCATGATTCAAAATTTGAATTTCAATGATGATTCATAATCAGCTGCTTAAGATAATCCTGTGAACAGTGTGATAAGATAGTCCTGTGAATCATGGCCAATTATTGTTGCTCATTGTGGATACACCCAGGGGGAATGTCTCTTATCATCTATGTGATGTCAAATTCTTTTGTTATACTGTTGGTCGAGTAAACTGTAGGTTTGTGGATTAATGGATCCATGAGCTCAGCTTATGAATATCAACAAAGACTGCCCGCAACTCCTCTTGTCGACTGATTGATATTGGGGTAGGGGGAGTGTTGCATCCTGAGCGTTCTAAAAATTTCTTCCTCTTGGTGCTCAGAACCTGTTCAAATTCTTGTTGAATGATTGCATCCTTTTACTTGGTCATTAATTTCCGATTTAGGGCCATCACCATCGAACGCCCCCGTGGTGGGGGTGGATGAACTTCCTCCCCCATACACTCCTTCCCCCCAGGGAGGCATTCCTATGATCAACTGCAAGGTCTGTCAGTCGATGATCAACATAGATGGCAAGACCCACCAACACGTCGTCAAATGCAACCTCTGCAATGAAGCCACAGTCAGTCACCCCTTCCTCCTCCCCCTCCTCATTCACTCGCTTTTCATTTCAGCCGATCAAGGCTGCTCCTCCCGGGAAGAAGTACGTTCGTTGTCCGTGTAACTGCCTCCTCATCTGCAAAGGCAGCTCACAGCGCATTGCATGCCCTCGTCCCAATTGGTGAGTCATAGTGACCCAAGTGACCCTGGTTGAACCCTGTTCTAAGCAGTAAGCGTATCATCAACTTGGGTCCTGCCGCTGCTGCTGTGTCCATGCGACCCCCCGGCATGAGCAGAGTGCTCTGTGCACATTGTGGCGACACATTCCTTGTGAGAAATGAAAGCAAAAATTATCTGAATCTGCAATTGGTTAATTCTTTCAGTTTAACATCATGAACAAAGCCCTTGCAAGGTGTCCTCATTGCCGGAGAGTGTGAGTTAAATTTTTTTTTTTTTTTTTTTTTGACTTTTTATTTTGTTGTTGTTTTTAGATCATCTGTGGGAGTGCAGTACGCCAGACGAAGAGCAATTTTTTTCGCTTGTGTTGGAGTCATGTTCTTTGCCCTTGGAATTGGAATCACGGTCAGAATTAGGGATAAGCGAATATCGTCACTCGTCAAATAGTGGAGGTGTTCAGTACTATCTGTTAGTTGAAATACGAATCGTGGAGAGGAGAAGTGTTAGTTTCAAGTGCACAGCTATCCATTCCTGACTGAAGTTGTCAATTACAATGATAACGACTCCCCTATACACACCCCTTCTCCTATTTACAGAGCTTAATTCGGCCTCCACTCAGCACTGGTCTAAGCCTTGAAGCATGCATCACTCCAGTGCAGAGCTCACTTCCTTGTTTGTACATCTCCCAATCCTACGAGGGGCACCGAATAGCTCAATCGGTTAAACCGGCTGACTGTAATCCTATGCCGACCGTTGGGGTAGGGGGAAACCCCTGTCCCGGGCCTTCTGTTCTGGCGCCCGTATCATCCGATTGGTTTGGGTGGAGCCATAAAACCCCATCACGTATCCTGATCCTACAAGTGTACAATGCAGTACATGGCATCTAAAGGGCTTAAAATCAGTTGCTTATTCGGCCAGTCAAAGTTTGAATCTTAGTTGATTATGGCATGTTGTACGAAATGTGTAATATTCATGTTGGATGATTTGAGTTCTGCTCATGTTTCAGGTGGGGACATCCATGTATGCCAATAAACATGGTGGAATTATTGTCGTGTACTGCGGTGAGTTTTCTTGCGCTTGATTGCGCCCTTCTTTCTAACGCTTATCTAATCTGATTAGACGATCTCTACTTATTGATTTCTTGTATTGTTCTTGGAAACATTTTACCTCTTTGCTTTTATCATTGTTCCTGAGAATCAACGGAATCTGACCAAATTTAATTTGATCGGTAACACCCGAAATATAGAATTTTGGAATTTTTAATTATTGAATTACTTTCAGTTTCAAATAATGCATTTTACTCTGTCCGTATTTCCTGGCTAACGTTTTATGGTTCTTATCTCTCCTTCAGGTGCGTTCATCTTTGGAATCATTCTCTTAATCAAAGCCATATATTACGCTGCCATGAAAGTCAGCAGCATTGAAGGACCAGCGTGAGTTCAGTGAAAGAGCAAAATTTGTATATAACTATTTTTTTTCTTCAAAATTTGTAAAATGGAAAAGGAAAAAAAAATTTAAATCCTGCAAACTTTGAAACTTCTCTTAAAATGTATGAATTTTACTCAAATCAACAAGTTTGGTGTATGTCTATTCTGTGCAATGATTGAAATATTATATAACAGTGGGTATCTGATATGAATTTGGTTATTTGATTATAGACGTTCTATTTTTGTGTATCTTCAAATATCTGTATCAGCTTGGGTCTTTTTGTCACTTTTTCATTGCGCATTTTAATCATTCTGAATCGGTCGCTATAATCTTTGAATTTATCCTATGAACTTTGCTTCTTAACTTCCTCTTGTCAGTAATGAGTTATTCTGTGGCCTAAAATGAATAATAATAATAATAATAATAATAATATATCTTCATCAAGTATAAATATGTTATATTATAACTTCATCAAATCAAAATAAACTCACTCCAGTGTTCACTATCGAGACAATTTTCATTATGCTGTCCTCTTTCTTTCTTTCTTTTTTTTTTTTTTTTTTTTTTTTTTTCTTTTTTTTTTCTTTTTTTTTTTCCTAAAAAGTATTTCTCCCGTTACAGAAAACTTAATTCTTGGTGTTTCATTATGTTTCAGACTGTGATGCTTCATTTTAGATTTTCTTATTTCTCTTTGTTCCATTATTTGCTCATCAAGTTTTCCTTTCCCTCATTTTTTACTCATTTTATTCATTTGTACAAAAAAAATATATC
>KB309292.1:30631-100570 GCA_000328365.1 Capitella teleta
GTTCGTATTATTATTATTATTATTATTATTATTATTATTATTATTATTATTATTATTATTATTATTATTATTATTATTATTATTATTATTATTATTATTATTATTATTATTATTATTATTATTATTATTATTATTATTATTATTATTATTAATCAGCTTATTAGCATTTCCTGCTTGTTGCATCGTAGATGTAACTAGTAATTATAAGTATATTTGAACCGTGAACCTGATCAGCGTAATTATTCTCGCTTAATATAATAGAGGAGGGGCACTTCAGATACTAGATAATATGTAATGTGGGAATTGGCGCGAAGCCAAGTGAGTTATAATTAACAAGCAGCCTGGCACATACGTAGGCCGATAAACAGAGACCCAGATTGAGACCACGAAGCAAAAAGTCTATTCTCCTTTTATTGTTTACATCGCTTTCGTGATTATGTATGTAAATCCAGCGTTGCTGCTTGACGAACGACAGCTGTTAACATGGAACGAGCTGAAGCACGTGGGCGAAATTTTGGATTATTCATCACTTCCGGATAAATTACTATAAAGTCTTCCAAATAAGGAGATTTCCGTCGCCGGAAGAACTTCGTGAACACTCGGAATACGATAATTTCGTGACGTACCACTCGGCTACTTCCGCCAGTGTGACAAATAAGGAGATCGTCGGCGATGACGCATTCCGAATGCTTCCGAAGGCTGAATCGTCAGCCAATCAGCGCTCAGAACGAGCAGCGAAGCAAGAGGTTGTTATTGTGGAAGTTTATGAATGAACTCGTAGTAAGCATGCAGCCAGTCTGCAAACGAACGCTGTTGTGATCGTATCCTGCTCAGCGGAGAGCGTAAAAATGCCTCGAGTCGTACCGGATCAACGAGAAAAGTTCGAAAATGATGAGGTCTTTCGCAAATTGTGCAGAGAAGCGGAGGTACATAATACCAGTGGATTTTTATTTCATATCGATCAGCTGTTCGACGATATTGGATACACGTATAAAGTGATCGGAATTACACCTTCCTTCTCTTTGATCTTTTGTAGATTCGATTCACTGGATACAAAGACCGGCCTCACGAAGAAAGACAGTTGAGATTCCACGCAGAATGTCAAGAAGGACGTGCAGATATTGTGAGTTGATTGGCGAACTTACTGAACTCATTACTTGTGTATAGTTGATGAACTAGGCTATAGGACTTCGCTGTTAGTTAAACTTATTTTGAGTCTCAGAGCAACTGTTTGTTTGGCCGTGCGCTATTATTGAGTCATAAATGAAATGAGGTCTCTTGGTGCAAATCATTCAGGAGTTCGTTTTGCCTTTTTTTATCTCTGAATCATGTGGATGTCTTCGGGTGAAATAGATAAAATAAACAAAGCACTTGAGTGATATTCGGGTCCTAACCTCTCAAAGATACAGATCCTAGAAATCATGACTAACGTGTAATGTATTGTACGATATTGCACGGTGCTTGTAACTGTTACATCGTGAATTATAATCTGCACGGAGCTTTAAAAACCAGAAATTATCGATGTCCTGGAAATCCAATTCCCCAGGTGTCCGTTATCCGTCCGAATCGACCGGTGAAGTTTACATGGATATATTCTACTATTACATAACACGCACACGATTCGTCAGAAGTCAGCCGAGGGCAACCCTCTAACACCCCTCTAGATCTAACACAATAAGTGATATGCCGACTAACGCATTTGTGCATAATCCGCTTAGGAGGTGATGATAATCATCTCAGGTCGGATTTAAGTTTGACTTTAGGGGTGTAATTATTACGTCATCGGTATGCCCTGAAATGCACACAATTAATTACGAAAGCACAGATCGCGTGATTAGAATAGGTGGGGTATATTATTAGATAATAAAGATTAAGTAATTGGGGGCTTCATGCATGTCGACCGTTTAATCAGCTGATCGTGCTCGAGATTAGCAATACACTTTGTGTATGACGTAACAAATTATTATGCAATATAATTAACCGATCGTAAACTGCGCCCGCTGATCTTTGTGTCGTAACTGCAGCGGAATTCCCACTCGTTGACCGTGCGGTTAAAAGTTATCTCGGCGTCTGTTTTGTGTGAAATCTCTCTTCTTTTCGCTCGGGGATTTCCCTTCTCGCATTCTCAGCGCGCTTTCTGAGCGGATTCTCTCTGATCTCGTTCAATCCTCTCCCTATCAGCGACGCCTACGCACCAACCACTCATTACGTAATCATGGCTCTGATTATACCTGTGGTCAAGCCTCTTGAACGCGTGGAGTTTACTAGCTCTGAGGTTTTTGTTTTTGTTTTTTTTTTTGGGAAAACCTTAGCACAGATTCTCGGGCGAGGTCTGTATACCTCCCATTGGGCTCGCTGTAGTATGTCAGCTAGGAAAACCCTTGAAACGCGCGGCAGTTGGTCAAATATATATGATGTACTATAATATATTATGCAAAAAGTAGGTCGTGTCGGGTTGTTTATTTCCGACACACAAATGTATCTAATATATATAGTGTCAGTGGGTGTCAATAAACTCAATATAACTACAAAGTGTAAATAAACACGCAGGGTCGGAAAGGCACTGCTTATAACCTGGGCATGGTACGAAATATAGAAGACCTGCAGTGATTGATGAATAAGGGCACCTGACCCAGTGAATATGATTACCGGTGTTTCCATTGACGTAGAAGCGTCATAGTAACCGAGGACGCCGCGCATCACGTGTGCACCGGAAGTGAAGAGACCATCAACACGCCGCGACCCTGAAACGCCGTGCCATGAAAGCCTCGAATGTGGGTCACGCGCGTAAGGGATGCTCCCAAGGTCTGTCCCTCCCCCGCCCGTATACGGACATATCGCTTCCTACGTTTGACGCACCCCCGTTGCTCTTTTAATAGATTCGGAGTCAACCGCAGATTACGCCGATGAAGATAAAACCGCAAACGGCGACTTCGGCTGCTGTGACGGCGTCACAGAAAGACACCGAATCGTGATGGCGTTACGTAAACGAGAAAGATGAATTTATAACGCGCCTGTGCACTTGACGTGTTTGCATTGTACTCGCGTCATCATTTCTAAGCATGTATACATAGTGGTATATTCTTGTACAGTGATGAATTGTACACAAGCGGCCGTATTTATTGTATTTGTAAATAAAATGCAATTAACTATTTGTGTGATTAGTCATCATTGGTTTATAATCGAGGTGTACATGATACATTACATAATTATTCGTAAGCCTTGTTTAATTTAACTTAATATACTTGAAAATTTGACCCCTCTTATAGTCTGACATAGCTCCCACCGATTACGCAAGAAAATTGGACAGCGAAGGAAACTGTCTACTAGACTACTATACTATAAGTTGTGCCGTGTACTCATCATGTTACATAATAAAATAAAGACGCCATGTGTACCAGCAGCTACTATAAATTTATCTCACTGTGCAAAGTGCATTAACTACCATAGCCCCGTTGTCTGTCAACTATTGAAGGCGGCGTAGGGAGAAATCTTAGCATTCTTATGAATACAAATACAATGAACCAATGTTATTAATGCACTATACACTGAATTACACAATAAACTGACCCTGTTCTTGTACTTCAGGCCATTGTCAGCTCAGGAATGAATTTCCCGCTCACATTCATCTCGAACGCCTGGAGTGAGCACCCAGAAGACCGGCTTCCGACGAAAGAGTTCATTGACTTCGACAGGGAGGTCGGCAAAGTGAGTGTTCACCCTCCTCGTAGACACCTCACCTCAGGACGATACCCTCGTCGGCATGCCAGGCATTGTGGGATTTCACCTCGCTGTAATATAGTTACATGTATAAGACACTATGTTATATGTCCTTGGACCATTTTTAGTCAATTTGGCGAGGATTCTGTCTGATCTTGAGTAACTGAAGAATCGGGTTTCTCTACCATTACATAACATCGACTAACTCGAGCTACATATAGGACGACGGTCACCTAGTTCACTGTTCCTTAAGCATGTGATTCTGTGCTAAATACACGGTATATGCCAACTCGGCTGAGTTATATGGGATATCCGCATACGGTTTTATGATTCAGTTGAGTTAGACTCGGGAGCTCTGAATTTTATTCATGCCGCTTCTACCTGATGAGCACCCGCTTATAGTGGAACTTGTTATCAAACTGTCGCTCAATGTGGAAACAAAGCACTTGTGTAAGAGGGAGGCACTGTGCCATTGTGTTTGTGCCTGCGTGACCAGGCAATAGACGGCCCCCATGTCGATCTACAATTGCACGAAGAGCGTCGTGTGAGCGTCCGAAATATGCCCAATTGTCCGATAAAGATCGCTCTCTCGGACAACCGACACAAAAAAATCTGCCAATCTTCGACGTCTTTATTGCAATTAGGCGCAAACTGGAAAAGAGGCTGTTGCAACTAAACGATCGAGTTTCTGTGCGGATGAGGTGCAGTGTTGGCGATTAATTCAGCTCAAGGGTGGGGAGGGACCGCGTTGTCATCTGAGTGATGTTTACAGGGATGATTCTCCCTCCCTGTCTCAACCATGTGACACCAATGTCATCTCCTCCCATCCTTAGTGACAGAAGGCACGAGATACAAAAGTGATAAACATTTGGGCGAAAAATAAAAAAAATGACATCACTCGCAAATTGAGTAATGTTTCTCTGTCATTTTTTCCCCCCCAGGTTCATTTGAAATCGCAGTTCATAATGAACGGAGTCTGTGTGATCTTCCGGGGTTGGGTGGACCTACAGCGCCTGGACGGCGCCGGGAGGCTGGAATTCGACGAAGAGAGAGCACAGGTATATGGCTTTTGTTGTGTGTCTTTTGTTCGCATTTGCTGTATTATGTCCGCTGACATCAATTCCTTAATGGCCGCCCCGGGCGTCAACGCTTAATCGTATTCTAGCCAAATCGGCTGACTTCATTTTGCTCTGCAGCATGTACACGATATATGTAATATTAACTGTGTTAATGTATCATCCAGATTGAAGATTCGATGTTGAGGGACCAGATCGAGCAGTACAATCAAAGGTTACGTGAAATCGAAGACCGGCAGCGACATCTACAGGTGGAGAGGGAGCGGCAAGCGGAAGCGGAAGCTGAGGTAGTTCAAGTCTTGCTCGATTTCTCAGAGTTTCCCGGATCGAACAATTTCAAAAGGGGTTGATGATTCAATCTCTTTTACATTTGGGCATTTCGATCATTCGCAATGATCTATACGTGTGGAGTCCATACAAATTTACAAGACAATGGTTACATGGGAAATCAGCTGTGTCATGCTCTGCCTATATAGTACAGGGTGTTTCAAAGCCTGGTGTTTGGAAATACCCGTACTTTCAGTGTGATTTCGGAGTTTTAGCTTATCATTCATTATGTCTCTTTGGTCACTGCCATTTCGTAGATGTACTTTTTTTTTTCAATCTTTAGATTATGTGTTACCTTATTTTTCTCTTCTCATTTTTTTGTATTACATATATAAATATATATATATTATTATTATTTTTTTTTTTTCGTTTGCTATTTTGGTATTGCTTTTTTGTCTGTTTTCTTGGAGTTGATTTTCAAGCAGTAAACGAAATAATAAAAAACCAAAAAAAACCTCCAAAAAACCCTCACTTTGTTGTTCGGTACTTGTACTTGTATATGTGTGTGTATATATATATATGTATATTTAGCTTTCGCTTTCGTTGTTGTCCGTCACAGATGTATCCGCCCACCGAAAATAAGCAATTTAGAGTCAATTTAGAGCTGAGCTGATTTCCTTATCCCATTGTCACGTGACCATTAATTTGTCATCCAACTGCAAAGGCGTTTGAAGTACAAAGATCACGGGAATATTTTTCGTTCTTCCCCCGCAGGCAAAAGAAAAAAAAAATCCGCGCAAAACAGCGCTGATTTCATCCTATTACACTGACTCTTAAAGGTGCAATTATGAAATTAAGCTCAAGGGGAAGGTTAACACAGCCATGAGGTCAAAGGTCATTCAGCTGTTCTCCAGCGAGACGGCGCTGCTGTCAATGTCAGACTCGAGAGCATTTTGCAGTTGGATGCTTCAGAATGGTGCGAAATTTTCCGCTTCAATGACGTCATTCTGTATTATTTCCGTCCAGGACTTTTTTTAGGGCCGAGTTTCCCTCTCGGATGTTTGGCGATGTTTGATGAAAATAAGTTTAGCTTATGTGACGTTCATACAAATTAGCCTGCTTCCGACATGGGTGGTCCCTTTAATTCGTGCTCTGATGCTGCTTGTGTGAGGGCCATTTGATGGAGCAGACGAGTGCATGATTTAATTAGCCACCCTGTATTCAGACCCGCCCCCCCAAGCGAACATTATCGCCCATTATTCTCACACTATTCTTCATTGAAACGGAGTTAATAAGCGATAAAAATTATTCCATTCAATATTACATAAAAAAAAAATATGGACGAGCGTTGCGTAATCATTTCCATGATTACGCCACGCTCGTGTTCTTGAATATTAATCTTACGCAATCGGACATAAAACACCATTGCTGTTAAAGATTTTTAAATTTCGGAAATTTTATCCCAGTAATTAAAAGTATGCATTAATCCAAATTTGTCGTTTTCGATAGTATTGAATGCGCTGCTCGTGTCCATAAAAAAGGCCTCGTTGTGACGTCATAGCATAATCGGGTCACACGTACGTGACGCGTGGAAATCCTCTTGATAATGAGCGAAGGACACCATAAGATAATTATGTGCAGAACCGACGAGATTATCATGAAAATAGCCACAGCCTAAAATAGTAAAATACCCTTCTGTCCACTGCGTCCATAAAAAGATCCGACCAATCTACGTTAGAAATTGATGCGTTTGATGTTGATTGGCGCCGTTCGAGACGAGGGATAATTAAGAAGTTAGCAAGGGTGTATTATGATGACATGAACACGTGGGTAGCATACGAATATGCAGTCAAAATGATTTATTTTGGGGGATTTATCAGTTGGCGAATCATGATGAAAAACGAGTGTGGGTCTTCAGACACCCGTCTATCTTGAGCCATGTGTCAGGAGTTCGATTTCATTTACACAATGCTAATCTACACCCAAGTGTCAGACAAAATAAGACGATATTCGATATAACGAAATGAAACTCGATATAACGAAATGGCATTCGATATTGTACTTGGATACATTGTGCAGTCAATTTGCTTGATGAGGCGTCTATGAATATAGGATGAGCAGTTGTACACACATTCATTCGATACCTTTGCTTTGCCACACATGATTGTAATCACATGATTGCAGAAGATGTGCCATTATCACACCTTTGTTTATCGCACTGCTATTTGTTCGGGTTCCTATCTAGGAGGGTGTCACCTGGGTTTGATGATTGAGCACCAACTTATAAATCGTTTAGAACTGCTCGCCGGAGGCAGCGCTGGTATGCGAGGGTGACCACACAAAGAGACACGCACGGGACGCTCCTTTTTCCAACTACTTATTCTTCTGCTTACTGTTCATCACCCTTGAAGTGTCGTTCGAATGGGTTTTAGCAGTCGGATGGGGTATGGGTGTTTGATGGCATGACAGCCGAGGGTATGCTACGCCCACTTCTATTCGGATGAGGGTGCGGAGGAAGTATGGTCAGGTGGCTCTGCGGTCAATGTGGTAACCTGCGTGTCCGTGTGCGTGGATGTAGTTTTAATAGATTAAAGTGCTAACCGGTTTTTATTTTTTAGTGTTTTTCCTTTTTTTTTTTTTTTTTTTTTCGAGATGGATGACAATTACACTTGAGCTGGATCTGATCGACCTTTTCGCTCTCAGATTAATTAATTTGCGGTGTTGTTTTGCCTCTTGTAGTTTTCTGCCATTGTGAGCATCTGGTGGGCGAGTGTGCGCGCGCAAGTCGGTCACGTGTGAGGCGTCAATGGTCATCGTTCGCCCTTCGCGAAAGGCGACCTGTGAGCCATCAAGTGCCACTGACCACCGCTCCTATATTTGACCCGTCTGTCAAACCTGTTTGATTTGTCGAAATCCGCGCGAACATCTGGCCGTGTGTTTGTGTCGTTGAACATGAGTGATCTTCGTTTGTTGCCTTGGGCCGTCATCAGTCATGTGACTTAAACCGATCATTTGCAAGGCTGATTCATCGACGCATAAATGCATTTGCACATTAACGCACAACAGACGCATTCGTTATATTGTGTCGGGTTATTATTATCACCTTCTCCCTTCTGAAGGTTATAAATGATTAGTCAGTGACAATGGAGGGACAAATTAACACCGTCTTTTGCGGTGTTTTCTTTCCATTTTTTGATTATAGTTCGTGGTACATCTTTTTTTTTTCTTTCTCGCTCACAGTCTCGCCGTCGATATGCGTTGGGAAGTCCCACACTGAGCAGTGGCGGAAGTAGCGAATGACCCGGAACCGGAAGTGGACGAACCCTGCTGCCCATCCATGACTTCCGAGAAACGTTTTTCCATGGCGATCTCCCATTCCGATGTCGTCACCCGTGCCATAGTCAGCGTTGTCATGTGTAATCATATTTTTATGTCCAGTCTTGAATGAATTTTTGTTACAAAGCGTCGCTATGCACACCTGTTAATTAATAGTATTCCTTAATTGCAGAATATATTAATTTATGCACTGTAGTTTTTTTTTCTGAAAAGATTGGTTGAATCCAGTATTGTTTTTATATATAATTCGAAAAAGTTCGGAAAAAAAGGGATATTCCTATTACTTTGTCGAATCGGTGAAGAAATATGTAATCTTTATATATTTTTTACATTGCAATGCATGTTAACTTCAAAACTCTCTTCTTTTGTTTCTATAACTATAACTAATTTTATGTCTTCTCCTGTTTCTCATATTTTTACATTTTGTCCCTTTTCTAGTCAATCTAATTTCTTCTCTTTTTCTTGAACATTTTGTAGAATTTTGTTTTGACTTCTCATATTTAAAAAATTTTGCGTGCTGAAAACCGACTCTTGGGAAGCAAAGTTTGATATTTTTTTAGCATTAGCAAAAAAATCTCCTTGAGCAAACGCAAAGGGTTTTGAAGCACTTTTAAAGCGATGACATAAGGAGGGTACAAAAAAAAATTAACGAAAAAAAAACCCCACAAACTTTTGAATATTCCGAGATGCACAGCGGGCCTCTCTACCCTATTATCACATTTTTGAAAAGCATGGTTAAAATGACAAAAAGTGATAAAAAGTAACTTCTTTTATTTCTCTGCCGATAAAGAAAAGTAACATCTTAACACGCTGTGTTGAAGCCCCGCCCCGTTCGCGCCTCCTCCACGCCATTACCAATGATTCAACTCATTTTCGTGTGAATAAAAAACTGACAATTCCCAGCATATGTCCATTGAATAACGTTGCTTCCTCGCGACAGATGAGCTCCGCATAAATTGCTCCCCCGTCGAATTCAATTGATATCAAAACTTGGCTTTTATGTCCGACACATTGCGAAGGAAGTCGGGGATAAAATTGACCGACAATTCTCAACATATGCCATTCTGTGAAAAACGTTTCTTTTTCCATCTCCTTGTAAGAAAATCTGTTTTAACTCCGTGTTCATAATTATCATAATCATCTTCTTTTTTTTTTTTTTTTTTTTTTTTTTTTTTCTTTTCTCAATCTCATTCTCTGTTGTTGCATACGAAAAGCGATTTTTTCAAAACTTAATTTTTCTTTGGTTTATAATGACAGAAAATAATGGCAATTTGTTAGTCACATAATCATGCAAGCTTATCTTTTCCATATCCTGCTGTTTGTCATCTGCCCGTTAAAACCGTAAAAATCAAATCGAATCTTTGCGTAGCAACCGTTACCCATAGCAACATGAGTACTCATATCACAATTCCCACCTCTACGTCATCGACGAGCACAAAATATAAAAAGAGAAAAGCAATGCAAACTGACCTCAGGTTCGTATTGTAATTGTGACCTGATGTGTTTAACCCTATACCCTTTATTTCCCTTATTTCCCTTATTTCGCTTATCTCGAGGCGGTCTCATTTCATCGCCTACGTCAATTCCGCCCGCTATGCAGCCGTTGAGTTATATTCACAGTAATTGCAATTTTGTACAACCACAGGGATGCTTCATAACCATTTAAGAAACGAAAGTGAAAGCAAGGGGATTTTTGTTCCCGTCGATCTTAATTTCTCCTTAATTGGTTCTCGTGCAATTGGTTTCAGCGCATTTCACTTATTGAACATCTAAATCAAGAATTTCTTTTAAAACTTTAAAAATATATACCTTGTATTTCCTTTAACAAGCATCTTATAAAAATTGGTCACAAAATAATGACGTCACATTTCTTGCATTTGTATTTTTGCTTTGATGTACCCTTTCACGTACAATAATTATTTGTATTGCCATGTTAACAAATCCAAACATCAAAGAACTCGATTTCTTCAAATAAATATCCATTTTTAGCTCACATCGTCCTGTCTGTCAATTGGCGCTGTTTTGTTTATCGTTAGTGAACCGGCAGAGAAATGCCAATTCTATGACACCCAATACGGACCACGTGACCGGATGTTTTGACACCCACAGCACGTGCGTTAGCTGACGTGATAGTCATGTCATCTAATAAGTTAATAACCTGAATGTAAAATAACAGTTCTAATACCCAGAAAAAGAAATGAAATAATAGTAAAATAAAAAGTATATAGTAGTGAGAAAATATTGTATAAAAATTTGCTCCCTAGAAGCACGATAAAGGTCACATTCATTATGGAAGTGCTTCTTAATAAAATTATGGAGCTAAAATTAACAAGGACAAATGCAAACCCCCGTTCTTCGTTTGCTGACATTTGAAGCATCCGCGACTCGCCAAGGGAACTTAGTCCAGCCGACAGGGTATCTGCCCCGGCAGAAGGGCTCTCCATGTGCACAGCGGATATTATGATTTTACTAAGCTACGTGTATTTTGAAGAGGACCCCTGTTCATTTCGGAACCTTTTTAGATCGATTCTATGGGCTTTTATGAGTGACGAGAAGCCATTTTTTTTGGGGAAAAAAAGGTCAACAGACTATGAATGATATTCATGAGAAATAAAAAATTAAAAATACGAATTTCTTGCTCATGCAGAATAGCTTGAAGCGAGATGAGTGCGAGATTTCTTTTATGAGAACTGCTGAAAGAACTGCTCACTAGAAGGCTCCCATTGTTCAAAATAGGAGAATCACTTTTATCGCGTCATCACAGTCAGAAATCGAACGCGAGAAGAAAGCGAGATTTTAAACCTCTCAAATTCGATGGATTTATGAAATAGCCCACAGCAAGTGTATTGTATATATGATATGTGTCAGTCAAAAGGCGTATTTGTCTTTTGGGATTAATCCTCTATCGTCCATTACAAGTTCAAAATAATCAAGAGTTCCTCTTTAAGGTGACTGTCTAAAGTGTCTACAAATAAATTAGATATTGTAAGTACCAAGTACCCGGTATTCTAGCTGAATAGTAGTCCATGGATTCCCAATTTCTGCATGCACAGCAAGTGTTTGCAGCCGAACTTCGCGGTTGCATCGGCGCTAATTTGCGGGTTACGGTGCGTTCAACTTCACTAGTTAATAATTAATGTGTTTTTGTTGAACACAATTGCATCACGCGAATTACAGGCTAAAACTACCTAGTATCAGATAATATATTAATATAAATATTTTCCAAAGCGCTCAAGTTTATTCACTGATAAATGAAAGCCTTAACAATCCATTACGTCATCCATACACGGCGTAAATAATCCGTTGCCATGGAAACGAGGTCATCAGGTTAATGAGGTCCCAAAAAGTAAACCCTCATTCAGACCTTCGAACTAAGATACAAGTTATTTTTTAAGTTAATTTTTAAGTTAATTGAAATAGGGAAGAAATGTTTTGTCAACTTCATCCGAGATTGACAGAAGAGTTCTGTCCAAGACGAGTTGTCCGAAATCAACGTCGATGTAGCTGCAAGTTCCGCTAATTATTTCCATGTCATTGCAATAACCTTGATGATCATGGGCGTTAACCACAATGCTGTAGACAAACCGGTTTGAAATCAAAAGAATTAAAATTGTGTTCATTTTTATGGCATGTTTCAATAGAAAGCAAATGAAAAAAGCCTTTCATTCAACGGAATACATATATCAACTCATGATATGAATATCTCAAAATGTACAAAAAGAAGAGTTATATGCATGAATGAATAACTTATCATAATATACATATCATTTCAGCTCTTATCTTCATTTATTTGGCTATTACAGTATTCTTTTTTTATATAGTTTGGCGTGAAAAAAAAAAAAAAAAAAAATTAGAACTGCATTCAAGGTAATTTGGAATATAACTGTTTCCTTTTTTTCGAAAAATGAAAAAAAGGTTAAAAAAAAAAAAAAAAAAAAAAAAAATAAGAGAAAATAATGACCAGATGAAATATCTTAATTAGCTTAATTAACCTATCCTGATATCATCAGCAGTTGAATTACTTCTAGAATTTATAATAAAAAAAACCCCAAATTGTAGCGAGATTCTAACCGGACAAAATGAAAAATAAACTACCTCACACTGGCGTTCTTTGTTTTCGGAGGAAAAAGGCAAAGTTAAGACCGGGGGGGAAAAAAAAAGAGAGAAAAAAAAGAGAGAAATGGACAAACAATGGCACAAAAACAGAAAAAGAAATATAGAAAAAAAGGCACACACACAATAATATTTTATCACATATTGTTGTTTGGTCCTCACGGTTATTCATTCATGGAAGATTCACTCAATACAGAAAGGGAAGAAAACAAAAGTAAATCTTGACGGAATTTCTGGATTGCTTTTGTTTTCCCTCTTCAATCAAGAGTGGACATTAGGAGAAAGACTTCACGGATTTTGGGCGCCATGTTCCCTTTGAAAGAATTGCGTTGTTCTAAAGCTGAGCGAATGTCCATTAGGCACCGGTAACATGCCTTACACTTGTGGTATCTGCCGAAACAGAGAAAGAAAAAAAAATTCATAAGTCCAAGAAGAATACAACTTGAATAAGAGCTCTCTGAGGTGTTACATAACCACCCATTCCAAGGAGTGAAAAAAAAAAAAAAAAAAAAAAAAAAAAAGTTTGGCAAATAATTCTCTAAAGCGATCATTGTCGAGGTGACTGACCGTTCTTCACGGGAAATGTCCACTCCGCTGAGGGGTGGAGCGGTCACGTTGGATTTGATGACCGGAGCAAAGTTCTTGAGAATCAGCTTAACCGCAGACAATCCAGTGCTCACATAACTGTAAAAAAGAAGACAACAATAACCTTTGAATAAATTATTATGATACGAAATAGATTTCTTCAAAAAATCACATTAAAATGTTACATAATCGCAAACGAAAAGTTCCAGCAAACAGACGAATGGTGACCTCCGGAAAGAGATCCGTGAAGAAGTCGGCTGGTCAAAAGGATGATCAGTAAAAGCAGACACGCTATGGCGGTCAGCAACAACACAAAGCGAAACCCTTTCGGCCAGACACCGCCATAACAATCAAGACAAAAAGCGAGACGGACAAAAGCAACGCGTCAAGTACAATGGTCTCTTCACCATGGCAACAAAGCGCGATGACATCTATACGCAAATGAACTGCGCAATTCAAGTGTACTTTTTTTTACACGCCGCCGATAACAAATCAAGAAAGCCTCGAATGTTGTGACTTCGATTGATAACAATAGTACAATGACGCTGAAACATATTGAAAGATGATTTACAGTAATGCCTTCTGTCTCCGAACAGTAAAATAATTTCCCTCAAGTAATCGACTCGATTGAAACAAAAGCTTTACGATCACAGTTAAACCGCGCGCAACACAGCTGATACTTGGTATTACAACCGACAGCGGAGAAATGTTGCACAAGTTCTGAATAATGGAATTCATACGAAATACGATTATTTCACGGCGAGTACGTCTGAATTCGCATTTCACAATATCATTGCGAAAAGACAGTGTTCTCGCCGGAGCATTATATCGCGAGCGATACGCTTTCTTTTTAGCTATACACTTTGATTTGTAAGCGATACGCCTTCAAAATGTCACATTGCATACTTGTCTCCCACCTGACCCTTGCTCTACTCGGAACAAGCAGAGCACTGAAGCGTGGCTGTTAAATGCGCGTGTTTAAACAGCTCCCCTCCCTCACCCCGAGTTTCTTCCCTGCCGTGACTTAAACTGTTACATAATCGTCCGGTTGCCTGGCGCCCAGCGATGCGTCGCTTGGCAATACGATTACCTAATTCAATTTAGATTAACTTTACACTTGGTGACCGACCTTAAGATACATGTTGATGAGACTAAATTTTAAAACCAAGAGGATTAGATTATGGACTGTTCAGACATACTAGTATACATGGCCATACAGTAATGATAAACTCATGCTAATCAATTAAATCAATCTGATTTAATCCTAATTAGCCGTTCTTAGTTGTTTGGCTTAGTTTCATCAATGTACACCATGTATGTACTTTTTTAACAGCGTGTTTGAGACTCATTTTAGGGAATTGATTAATTTATTAATTTTAGAGTTATTTCACTAATCTGAGCAGTGCATTCCCACAATTTAATCTGGATTTAAATCCGTCTGAGGGGGTCAAATTTGCATGTATTAGCAGTATAAATTGAACATTTTCCCAGAGGAGCATGCCCCTGGACCCCCCTAGAATGGCTGCGCACCAGGAAGGCCTCGGTGTGGTTCAAATAAGTGCTTTCATTAATTTTGGGCTGGTGAGAGTGAGAGTGATAAATCGGTTTAGTACTACTAGTACATTGTAATGATTGCATACACATTGCATTACCAATGAGAAGAGTTTGAAAATGAGGATGCGTTTTATTTTTTTTATCGCGAGGAGTCAACCAATCAAATTGCAA
Source organism: Capitella teleta (assembly GCA_000328365.1). Lineage (NCBI taxonomy): Eukaryota > Metazoa > Annelida > Polychaeta > Capitellidae > Capitella > Capitella teleta. The sequence goes on from KB309292.1 coordinate 45,454, forward strand.
TCAATCGCCAGCCATGACGTCAGCAGTTGGCTCCCAGGGGCCGAATATCCAGGGTTCAGAAACATACAAGTAGATCGCGCGGGAGAAAACGGAGATTGAAATCGGATGAGAAATTTAACCAAAGAGCTCAACTTTCTGCCATGAATGTGAATCCGTCTGCCGTGCTTAATTCAAAACATGTTTTCCAGCAAATAATTGAGCAACACGCAAGAAAAACACTCTCCCAAAAGAGACACCATGAACAGATGGAGAGCAAAGGTGATTATGCAACAAGGAGACGAGGGAGAAAAACAATTCCATAAAAAATCCGATTATGAAAGGAAGGGGATGTCAATCCCACAGGAAGCAACGATCTCCTAAAATAGCGTTAACTAAAAAAGAGAGCATCACTTCAAAAAGGAACATAACAATAACAATAACAAACAACAAGTGCTCCACGTAATTCTAGAATGTTGAAAGAGAAACTCATATGGAATCATAACGTTCCCAATAGAATCATAACGCATTGAAAAAAGTCCAGTTTTCGAGGCATATGAACATCAAATCATAACGTACTGCTTGGGATAAAATCTCCAAATGCATTTTGTATTTATGGTGAAATCAGCTGGCATAATATCAAGTAAAACGTACAAACCTTTCATATTTGCTATCGAGCAGCATCATGAGTTCTGGCAATACACTGGCACTCACGTCTAAACTCCACAGAGAACTGGAAAATAAAAAATGCTTCATTATTTAATTAATTTAATTAATAATTAAACAAGTCAAGCAAAAGAACTTGTGAAGAAAGAAAAACAAATCCACAAGGTAAAGAGCATTTTCTAAAACCTCAAATCCTCCCCTATACTTTTAACATCACGGATTTCCTTGATCCCTCCGCTCTTGTCGAAAAACCCTGTTCAACGAGCATATTTTTCAGTCCAGTGAATAAAATCAAACAACATCGGTTGATGCTTTGTATAACAGAGCACCCTCCTGATTAGCGCAATTTATCAGTTGAGATCTTTACTCATTTGCGCATCAACACTCGTTCATAGATTGAATTCGGTGCCCACATTTTCCCCATTTTAATTGAGCAATCGGCCACAGTTTACAGCCACCGAGTGGAAACGTCCTTCCTAAATGCAATTAGCACAGTAGAGCATGATTAGTAAGGGACATCACTCAATGATGCAAGTCAAGTTGTTAACTGGCAGAAACACCTGTCGCAGATCCACAGGTTTACAAATTGAAGTCTCCATTTTTTTTTGTTAAAGCAGCCGCCAAGTGTTAAGCATTAATTTGCGGCAAGTGTTCTGTTGTTTGTGACGGGCAGAGAGACATAACTAAAAAAACAAAAGCACCGCAAATTAAAAATCTACCCAGGACAACATATCAATTCATTTTGTCAATTCAATGAAAAAACCCTTAAAAAAAAACCCTAAAAAAAAATAAAAAAACCCGTTGGCAATTTGCTTTCAGTGCGCGCATTTTTAGCTTTATCGCATCCTATAGTTGAGGCCATTGCACAATCATAACGTAGCCTGAGATCAATATGCCATCATAATGATGAAGATAATAACTGAAATTCAAGGACCCCTACTGCTCAAACACCCTTTCCGTTAAAGCAGTTCTGCTGGTCCCTTAAACTTCCATGTTATCAATGTTTCAAAGTAATTAATTTGACATAAAATATATAGATAAATAGATAAATAAATAAATAAATAAATAAATAAACAAACACACTCTTTTTGCAACATCACGTTCACAAGGTCAACAATCACAGCTTGGTCTCTCATTCCCAGCGCAGAATCAATTGAAGTCTGGAAGAATAAAAAATAAACAAATGAAAAGAAAATTCCTGTGAGAGCGTGGTCACCTTAGTACTTCCCGATGTCCACATAGCACGCAGGACTTGCAGCTTCTCCTGCCTACTGTTCAGGACTTGCATCATGGAGTGATGTCCCTTGCTGATCATGCTCAGCGCCTCTGCTTCAGACATGTCGCTCGCTTCCCCTTGACCTCCAGCCAGAAGGGAAGGCACGGAAGCCTTCTGGAATAAATCACATTAACGCTACGAAAGGAGTTTTTTTGTGTTTAAGCCAATCCGTTCCATGAAAAGTCATTGGTCAGAATAAGTTTCAAAAGAATACAATACAGAATGGAGAACTCACTGGAAGAAAATCATCCACATCTAAACCAGATTGTGCTTTGCTTTGGGAGGGGGGCGAGGGGGGCACTTTGGCCTTCGGAGCCGGTTTCGGAATATCCTCCGAGTGGGTTTTGCGCCCTTTGGGGCTGCTGGCTTTTTTAACTTCGACTGGTTTCTGTGAAGGCGGTGCTTGACCTGCTGAGGTCGCAGGTCGCTGGGAGGTCACGGTGGAGCGTGGTGCCGTGACAGGGCTGGTTTTCTTCGGGGGTGGGGGATTCGAGACGACCGGGGGCTGCGATACAGGGGAGGGGGCGCGTTCTGTGAAAAAAATTAAAATATTTTAATTAAAAAAGCACCACACAAAAAATTAAGATAAAATTTTGCTAAGAATAATTAAAGGAAGCCACAGCCGAAAATGTTAAAGAGAGTTAAAGGGAGAGAAGCCGGGAAGTGAGGGGTGCTCACCATCTTCCAGTGGAGCCGGGAAAGGTTTGACCTCACGTGAAGGGGAGTGCTCTGCGGGGCGACATGCATGACTACTCAGCACTGGACCACAGGCTCACTTACCCAAGCGACTGCGTGGAGCAAATACCTCCTGGTAATTAGCAGGGTCTTCAATCCGGGCGGCTGACAAAAGGTCGTCTCCAGGGTCATCCGTGGGGGATGAGTCGTCTGGCTCCTCTTTGGGTTGGCTGCAAGATGGAGAGGTCAAATGTCACTGAGGTCAGGGGTCGTAGCTCACCTGATTTGACGCGTGCTTTGCGTGGGTGGTCGTTCAACGAAGCTTCGTCTTCCGCTTCTTGCAGTGACGGGAGGGGAAACCATTTGAACCGGCGGAAGAGGAGGACCGCTTGCAGGTTGGATGCGCTGAAAAGGAGGGAGCATTCATTATGCTGACAGGATTGAAGGGAGCATAACCGCATAAAAAGCAACAAGTCACCAGCAAAACACCAACGACCGCATGATAAGGAACAGCGGGAGGAGATAAATGCCGAGCAGTAAAAATCAAAAATAATTCCGCAAAAATAGCACCGCAAAATTAAAGAACTGAAATTCCTCGGAAACCTTAGAAGCAGAGATCCTGACAGAAGAAGGAGACTTGTGGATAGGGGGCGCTTTAAACGGCACCTGGAGAGCGGTGTGCACTGTGCCCATCCACTGAAGGGAGGTGTCCTCCGAACGCCAATCCCTGGCTGACAACTGAGCGAGATAGTTGGGTTGCTGTCGCGTGGGGCAACGCAGATGCCGCTCGGTGTTAACAGACTAAAGTTCGTTTCAAAAGTGCTGTTAGAAGATAAAAATAATTACCTGTGCGTCGATGACAAATGTCGAGACATTTGTGTCGCTGAACGCGGCACCAATTAGCTGGTTCTGTGCTTGAGCGATTTCAGCCACACGTCCCCAGCGGATGGAAAGGGTGTCGAGGCATCTCGCAGGTTCCCATGCGTACACTTTAAACTGATCAGTAGCTGCACTGTATAAGCATTGACCATCAGAATGGAAAGCGATGGCTCTGTGAGAGAAAGTCAGTTATGGTGATGACTGAGTCATGACTGAGTCATACCTGACGGGAGTGCTATCTCCGTCCGTGGATGAAACCATCTGGAAGGATTCTAAATCCCAGAATTTGACCGTTCTGAAAAATAAAAAAATATATAAAATATAAAAAAAAGAGTCAAAATGAAAATAAAGATAGTCAAAATAAGATGATTGAGGTTAAGTCATATACTGACCGGTCTGCGCTGCCTGATGCAATGAGCAAATCACTCGGATGGAATTCTACGGTTGTAACAGAAGAAGTGTGGCCACGGAAATCTGTGAGCATCTTTCCGGCCGTCAGATCCCACAACTAGAGAAACAAATCAGTCAAATTCAGCCCTTTCATTTGATTCAATGTACTTTGAGTAAGCCATCCTCTCCTGCTGATGCAATCCACTTTCCGTCCGGACTGAACTTGAGGTCATTAACACAGCCAGAGTGTCCCTACGACAAACAATTGTTATAATTTTCAACGAGTGGTTCCGTTTACCTTGTAGGTGAATATGCAGCCTTTTCTTCTTATATCCCATAACTGATGCAAAATTCAAATATTAGCGAGAGTTTTAAAATCACGTTTAAACGGACCTTAATGTTTGTGTCGAGTGATCCTGATGCGACGTAATCGCCGTATGGATGAAAATGCAGAGAACGAACACTTGATTTGTGTCCTGTTAATGTGCGCATAACTGCAACAGCCAACAAGGAAACAAGAGTAATGATTAGCCTTCGGTTGAACAAGTTGAACTGGCGAGGAATTGCAACAGATGACTCTGCTCTGGACGCGTTTGTTCAGTTCCTTTATTGCACTTGCGTTAGTTGTGTAACATGCAGAATTTGTAGGACAGTTTATTTGCAAGAATGCTAGGGAAACCCAAACTGTAGAACTATTGTCTTCAAATTTTGAAAGGTTGAAAAATGATACAAAATACAATAATTTAATCAGCTAAATTTTACTGTTAGCCGCGAGGCCATAAAGTAAGAATATGAGCCAATAATGGCTGCCATTCATCAAGAAATCAATTCAAACTACAACATTACAACGTATTGACCAATGACATCTAAGCCGTGGAACCCACAAGGCACACGTGATTTATTGCTTCCTCTATCTCATTCATCCAACTCAGATGTTGCTGTGAGTCCTCAACATAATAAAAATAAAATTTTATAACCTCCCTAACGGTGCATGGCGTTGATTCATAACTGATCTAAATGCTAAATAAACATTTCCCCTATGATCCGAATACAACACAAGCTTCAGCGAATCATGTTTCATCAGTGTTATCTGAGAAACCATATATCTTTCACCTTTAATAAATCTGATAAAACGCCTCCCCCGCTGATATTACGACCTATCGTACACTGTTTTCAGCAGCACTTTTCATTGCTTTTATTGCAGCGTGAATTGAGCAAGTGCATGCTGGTATACCTCGATACAGCACGCTTTGAGCTGGCCTTGCGCTACTCACTCTTGGCCTCTTCCAGATCCCAGATCTTGAGCGCTCCTGACATGGAGCCAGCGACCACCATCTCTTCTGCATTTCCGAAGCGCACGGCTTCCACTGGACTGGTGTGGCCAGACAGGCTCTGAAAGGGAAGATCACAAATGAGGCACACAACACACATCACTAGGACCAATACATGGTTAAGACGCATATGCTATCAAATGGACAAGACATACACCGTACATATGGTAGTTTAAATTGTTTTAGGTCTATTGGCGCAGGATCTGGGAAAGCGACGATGCTAGTAGTTCTAATTACATGTATCTATTAGTCTGTGGCAGCAATCTTGTATCACTAGAGTCAATCAATACCCTGATATCTCATCTTTTGGCGACTTCAAACTATTTGAACACCAATACAAGATGATGAACTCAGCTGTGAACTGAACTTTTTGAGTCTGATAATTAATCTGATTTCCCAGACGACAAGAAGGAAGCAAGCATCAGAAGATTGAAGTTCATGAGGTCAAGGGTACTCTTTGTTCACCTGCCAAGAATACTTGTGCAGTACTCAAGAAAAAAAAAAAAGAGTGCACATGATGTTTATAATATATAACTCAACATCAGCCAATCAAGTACTTCGGATATGGATCAATTAATCATAATTATCAAATATCCAATCATGAGCAGGTTGTGTTTTTCACTAAATGACACAGATCTGAGGTTATATAACTACTTAATAAGCCATGATCTAGGCACCAAGGCGAAACAACATTAATTAAAAACATTAATCAAAAATGAGGAAAAGGCAGAATATTCCATTCAACTTCAAAAACCTTATATATATCAACAATCAAATAATGAAAATCATGAAATTTCTCTCGAGACTTGTGAATTCACGAACTGATGCAGTTCACAACAATGAATGCAGCAACATTATTGGAACAGAGTCAAATTGAGCGCATGTCTCTGGGGCTCAACTGGTGATTGCGGTGTAGGGATTTGTGGCCTGGGGGTGCTATGTCACGCAGCGCAGCAGGTGAAATTTAAAGTCACCACCTGTTAATGGCCATTTTATGAGCTCAAAATAATTTATAATGATTAAATTTCGCTTTAATTCAAGGTGAGTAGTCTTAGCAGCAAAGCCTTTTGGGGTGAATAAAGGAGGTCAATGACCTCGGATTTGATGACGTCATAGGTCAGTCTAAGGCCACAGAACAGAAAATGGCTTAACTCCGTCAGACTGTAAAAAGATTTAAATATTCAGGTTTCTAAACCTAAGACTTTGTTTTGATGGAATTTGCGTGGTTCAGAGTTTGAACATCATTCTTTTAAACCAAATGAAAAGTAAAACATTTTGCATTTTAGATACCCGGTAACCACAAATTTATATATATAAAAAAAAAACTAACTTTTGTATAGAGATATTTCTTATCCATGTCAAAGTACATGTTTGTGCCATCTGTGTGGACAGCCATTATAATGTGAATAAATAAGGCTCCACTGTCCACAAACAGACTTCAGCAGAGGATGCACGCTCAACACAGAAACGCACTCAGTCCTCACTGCTGAGAGAAAAGAAACCAAAAGGGGAAAAATCAAGGCTAAAAGCTAAACAGTGGAAAATTACTTCTTAAGTTTGAAAAGAAAAAAAAAAAAACCCCAAAAAAAACAACATAGAAAATCAGCGAAGTGGAAAGAGAAAAAGAATGAGAGAGAAAAATGAGGTAAATGAAGATGAAATAAAATAATATTGTCAATGGAAGATGTCAAATATATTTAACTCAACCGAATGACATTATCGGTTTACAACCGTCTCTGTTCTGGGCCCAATGTAACTATTTCTTTGCCATTTCGAGACGGTCTGGTTTTCTTTACGTTTGAGTTACATGATTTCGGCCAAGATAAGAAGGATGTCATATCGAAATACCCATATTGTGGGGTTCATGCAGAAATTATCATTCAGTTGCGTGAATTTGTGTGTGGCACTCGGAACAATTACTCCATCATTAATTGAATAATTTAATTCATTATCATTGTTACAACTTACAAGATAAATGAAGAAATAAAAATTTTACCGGTTCAACACAACAAGGCAGGAACCGATGATCAAAACATAGAATAATTAAGAAATAACAAAACACAAAAATAAGTTTTAAAGATGTCGAATATTATATTGATTCAAACTATTGATTCAGTGAACGATCAAAGTGATGATGCCAACAGAATGGTAAACAATAACATGACAGATGGTCCTAACAAAACCGAAATTAGGCAAATTACATTATTGGCATTGTGCCAGAGATTATGATTTTATGAAACCACTCATTGAAAATTGTCCTTATTTCGTTTGGGGAACAAAAGGAATGAAAAGGAAAAATTTATTTTTCTAAAAATAGAAATATAAATAAAAAAATAAATAAATATTAATACCAGGAGAGGTTTATACTACACAACCATCTGCCTTTCGAAATATTGTAATGCTTAACCATTCATTTACACACTAAGTTTGGTAACAGGCGTTTCCATGGAAATGAATCTGTACCCTCACCATGGAGGGAGAAAATATGGGATAAAAAGGGAAGAAGAGGCAGAGGGGGATGCCCAAGAGGGTGAGAGGGGAAACAGGTGAAGTAAGGCTTCCCTGGTAGAGAGAGAAAAAAGCCAGCAAGGAATGGATATAATTAAATACAAGAGAAGTCAAGAGTTCACTTTTGTCTTCACAGTAACCTGGCATCAGATTTCAGAAGAAAAAGTGAAAAAACAGATAAATTATTGTTCTAAGTAAATAATGGACTTGGGACAAAGTTGAAAGGAGAGACGGTAGCCAATGTTTATAAAACATGTCAGATTATGAATGATGCCAGAGAGATTTCACATGCAAACTTCACTTCTGAAGAATCCTGTATCAATAGACATTAGTTCTCAATACAGACAACTTCAAAGGTCAAAATTAGTCAGCCATCAGATTTAATATATTAGCTATTGAACACATACCACTGATACCAGACATGAGTGGCATTATCATTATGGCATAATGCCATTGAATTTATAATGCTGATTTAAATCATATGGTAAATTAAATCTAATGGTCGGTCCTTTGAGGTTCCTTTCATGGTTTTACAAGGAAATTTAATTTTGTATTTTTCCCTTCCTAAATGTCAGAATAAGAGTATTAGGACATTATCCAATCGACACGATTATGCTCTGTCTGCTTCTCAAGCACTTTCCCATCAGGAATTACGAAATTACAATCAGAGTACTCACACAGACTAAAGAGGCATCATAAATTAACAACTAGATAAGAACAAATAATGGCATTGGGTTTCATGGCAGACATATCAGAGCTATAAGTAATCAACCGTCAGAGTAAACACAGATAGTGATTGTATTGGTCAGTAATCAAGCTACAGATAATTATTAGATAACCAATACCATAATTATCATGAATAAATCAAATTAATATACTCCTAAGCTCAAAAAAGGGTCGAATCATTTATAAACAAAATATTTCTAATTTTCTATCGCATAAAAAGTGTCAAGAGAACAAAAAAAAAAAATACTGCTGATTCACAATAATTTAATAATAATACTAATCCAATAACTTTAACTACCGGTACTCTAATTAGCAACTAGGAGAGAAAAAATGACACTGAGGAAATACAACAGCAGAGAGAGTAGTGGGCTGAGAGCCATATGGCTTGGCCACCTGGCTCAGCATTAATGATCAGCAGCCAAAGAAAAACTTCTCATTCATCACCAAAGAAAAACATGAGGAGATGAAAGAGGGTTAAACAGGGACGCGCATCTCTCGTATTTCCCTCATCCAGGGCTAAACGTGCATGCCCCCCCCCCCTATTTATAACCCGACAAATGATGCTCCCTATTCACGCATTCAGTTATCCATACAGCCACATCCGTCATTGTAACAGTGCCGAATCAAAGGCACTTTAATCCAATTAACCTGAACCTGCTTATCAAAGCTGCTTTGCTAATTGTCTGTGTACATGCACAATTAGGAGCAAATAGTAAATACTGAACAAAAACTGACCATAATAGCGTTGGGTTTCCCGATGGCCCACATGTTGACCTTCTTGTCATCACCGCCAGTGACCATGACCCGACCCGATTTGTGACCAATTGAGAGACAGTTGACATTGCCTGAATGTGCCACGAACTCTTCTGTGGAAAGCGAAGAAAATGACCGAATGATTGGGGAACGGGTTTGAGGGACTCACGCAGCATCCAGGCACGCTTGGTGGACGACGCCATCGTTGGGCTGATTCTGGATGCTGTGCTATGCAGAGAAGGAGAGTTCCTGCAAGAAAAAAGTAAAATCATTCAATGCATCCAAATAATTGCTAACAATTACCGGGACGCTGGCATTGCCGGAAAAGTGGCATTAATTATAGAAAGCTGGATAGGTAAAGATAAGATGAGTACCTAGCACTACTAAGTACAACACCAAGTTCAACCCTGATGGCACTAATGTAGTAACATCTGCATTTTTTAATTTTTTATAGTCCCTCTAATTAATTAAATAATAAAAAATCATAATTCTACAAGCCACTCATCAATTGAGTCATTTATTAAGTCATTTAGTGTAAAAATATATATATATATTTTCTCAATCACCTAATGATTATTAATCAAACTTAATAACTAATCCACTAATCTTTTATCAGGACTGTGATCAGCAAGCAGCCTATCAGGAAATCAGCCATCAACGTTATCAAGTGAAATCAATCACTCATAGTCTAATGTCTCTTATAAGTAATAACCAAGAGTAACGCTCAAGTAAACATGCCAAATTCAATATTCATAATTTCATATATGTTAATTGAGTTACTAACACTAACAGTAGTTATGCATACATTTGACCTAGAGACATCATACATGCTGGCTTTTGTTTCCTAACTCATGCATCGAAAATGGATCGTGATTCACACCACAAAGCATAATTTGAACTTCAGGGCCTACTCTACCTGATTTAATGATTACTGCGTACAGTGAAAACCTCAAAAACCGAAGCACTAATTCTCAAGCTGTTTCTAAAGTCCCGAAGTCTCCCCCTTGTTTAAGCCTGAATGCCCCGATCCTTGAATCTCTTCAGTCATCATGGAAAGTGACATAACCACTGTTAACTATTTCCTTTAGTGCTTATTTTTCAACATGTGAAAGCTTTGTCAATTGCAGTTTTTGTGTAAACCACAAACAGCACTGAATTTCATAACTTTCTCGACCTTGAAGTGCTTGAACCATGTTTGAAATTGATCAAGTACAGTTTATATAGACTAGTACAGTTAATAACTTAATATAGACTAGTACATGTACTTGGCGATCTAGCGACTTGAATTATTTCAAACTTTCTATAGAACAATCGCCATGAACTGGCTTGCGACTCATGAAGTTTCTAAGTTTGTACATTTCCAAATCACGTTTGTTGAAAGGGTACAAAGTAGCACAAAGTGCACGTTACTGTCCTCGCATCTTGAGCTTATAATCTGCGACTCATGAAATTTGGGAAAAATACTTAAAATGGCCAATGCTGATAAGGAATTTACCACTGTGAAATCGACAGGCAAGCAAGCTGTCTGCATGTGCGATGCCTCTTGAAACTTATTCTGAACGTTTTGATAAAAGAATTGTACAAGAAGCAAGAAGGATGACAGCAGTAGGTCAAGGTCACTTGTCTTTAACTGCTGCAGGCAGAGTGTGGCTTTAGCGCACACAGCATGTGCCAGGCGCTGGGGCACTATGCTGCAGGCGTTGCTCCCATAGGCGTTGCATAAGTTAATTATCCGTGTCCGTATCCGTGTCCGTCGAATATTAAAAACATGGATATCGGTTATCCGTGTATCCGTATTGAAGCACTATTCGCCCAGCTCTAATCATGATGACGTCTTTGGTGAAGTCAGAAAGCATTGGCCACAGATGTTGAATAGGGGGAAACATGGATAACAAACCAATGCAACTCTGAATGATAGTCACTATCAGTACGTGTGAGCAGTTGATGAGCAGGTGAGTGTCACAGTGACTGAGTGAGTGACACTCACCCGTCACCGGCGTCACCGTGGTCAATTCAATTCAAAATCAAAATCAAAAGCCTAATGGCTAATCATCTAATGATTAGTCGTTTGACCGGTAATCTGATCTGATCTGAGTCAGTAGGCCAATGATATGAACTGTCGAACTTCGAAGACAAATACGCGTGTCACTCAGTGAGTCAGCGGTGGTCAATGCAATGACATTAAACACTAAACAGGGAACCTCAAATAGTGAAAATGAAATGTGAATGATAACGAAAATCAGTAAATGAGTAATCACAGATTTAGAATGAGTGAATGAATTCCTACTTTGACAAATGAATACGAAACAAATGCTTTAGTGACATACCGAATCGAAAGAAGTGTTGAATAATAATTGTTTTCACATTTTAGATGACGCCATGACAGTGTTAATCCGATTAAATATTCCAAGAGAACCTTTTAATTTTGAATCAACGTTCGACGATTTGGGGATTGTGGCTACAGGAAGTACAGTGTAGGAACGCAGCATAGACGATATTCATGGAAACCTTGAAACAACGCAAATAAATATAAAAAGACAATTTAATGTGTTTATTGTGAATTATCAAAAATATTTAAGTGATTATTAAGTTTACTAACTGATTTTATCAATTACTTTGAATATTTGCACTGTTCTGCACCACCTCTACAAAACGTGTTTCCGGTACAAATTGGTAAACAACAGAAACTGAGAAAGATGAAGCTGGCCAAGTTCAGCAAACTTTTCGAATTTTCTCGGGATCTGCGATTCAATCAAGCTTTGTTTCACTGCAGACGACTGCATTATGTACAGGGGCAATATGGAACCAACAAAAGGAGAGAATATTTCTACTATATCGACCACCACGGACAGGTAAACAAGAGTGACAAGTGAAATGCTATTTCATAATGTAAATCATAACGCATTCGTTCACTACTTGCTGTAATCATAACGCACTCACAATTACAGTTGCATGTGAAATTTCAAGAGTCCTGATATAAAACTACCTGTGTAAAATCATCTGACCTCGACTGACCTATATCGTTTATTCTTCAGTTATTTCTTGATGACGCTCGAATGAAGAACTTCACATCTTGCTTTAAAGGTATGCTTCAAAATATTTTAATAAAATTGTAAAACCACACTGAATCAATATTCAATATTCTCCTCTCTTCACAGAAACCAAATTCCTTCACTTCTTCTTCAGTCGACTGAAATATAATGATTCTGGATCGTACAACGAGGACTTCCCTTACATGTCTCCTTGTGGCAGAGAGAGGAACTATATCCGATGCGATGACCTTCCGATAGTTTTCACCAAAATCCTCCAACCGGAAGACCCCTCTGAACCTACGCTGTTCTCCTACTGTGGAGCGAACGAACTTCTTACCGTGCCATTCCACCCTGAGAAAATCTGCATGTTGCCCGAGAGTGGTCGGATATACCACCCTGGACCCCCTGAAACGGGAGGTGTGGGTCTCGTGAAGTCGAGTTTGGCCATCGAAATGAGCAAATCCTTCGAGTTTGGGGACTCTGGCGAATATGATCCCCCCACACATTTCACTTGGGCTGAGGAGAAGTATGAATTGAAGAACGATATTGTTGAATTGTTACGTAAGGAATATGACCGTGTGGATTTAATTAGGTCGGGAAAAGAAAATAATTTTTGAGATTTCAATGCAGTTAATAAATATGGTTCATTTTTCAATTTGTGATATTTTTGGGTTCAACTTGGTTAGTATTTTGTAGAGAAAATTAACAAGGTTTCTGGAATATATATTTTTATTTTTTCAAAAATTATAATTGCAATAAGTAGAATAAATGATAATTTATACTTAGAGGAAGACCAGGGATTGAGAGTATTTTTAATAACAACAGAAAAATAGACAAATTTGCAAAAAGATCAACAAATAACAATTGTGTGAGAACTTGAACAGAAAAGAGATTCGAGTAATAAAATAATCATATTTCTTGAGAAAAACCCCATTCAGAAAAAAATGCATAAAGTGCTGGAAAAACAATCGATATCTTAAGAGTTAATTTCTGCATTGTGAAAGATGTAAAGATAACATTACAAAGCCGCTGAGTAAACAAAAATTAAATAAATCTGGAGTAAGTCATAAACGTAAAAACAAGCTTGTAAGAAAATTAAACACAACCATAGATTAAAGAATACCTCCCAAATAAACAGATTATTCCAATGAAAAAGTAATGTTATTATTACTATTATTGTTCACTTATTAAGTAGAACAACCATGATATCATTTCTGAAAATTGTAAATAAATTATGAAGCACACAAGATAACATTTTACAAAAAGAATCTGTGATTTCATATTTATAGTAAATATAACATCAATTGTAGCTTAGTTAAAGGCGTTAATACCTGACGCTGGACTCAGTGGTGATTTGCGTGACTGTCGTTGATCCCCCTGTGGTCGTTGTTGTTGTTGTTCGTTGTTCCTTTCTCCACGACCAGTAAACACGAAACGACATAAAAAAATCCACAATAAACACAACCAGCGCCACGAAACCAAATCCCTGAAATAAAAACATTTTCAAATTAAAACATACAATAAATTCTGTATGCATTCATCACTGTAAAGAAAATTAGAGATAGCACTTTTATAAGTAAAATAGCAAATCTCAATCAGTTATATCAATTAGAGGAGATGAGATGAGGCTGACTGAAAAAAACATTGACTCACGCAAGCAACCTCATGCGCTAACTTGCATCCGAAAATCGCCATGAAGAGATTGACGAAGAAGAAACTGACAACAACAACAACGTAATACACAAACTCCTAAAAAATAATATATAAAAACCATTAATAATTAAATTAACACAAATATTTCCCCTCACTATGAAAGGCCATTTGCAACAGTCGCATTTGAAGATTCGATTTTGTAATTTGCACAAGAAAGTCAACCAGAGAAGGAGAGTCATCACACAGCCAGTCATGATGACAAAATTGAATATACCTAAAAGGAAATTGAGGATGAAAAAGATTGTTATTTCAAACAATGATTCCAAACTTACCAACCATGATACCACAAATTCCCGCCCCACCTATGATTGCACTAAGAAATGCGATGAATGACAGAATCTGAAAGATATCTAGGTCAGTTAAACCCAATTAACAGAATTTGCACCGTGAGGTCATTTTACAGACAGCTCAGAGATGAGTTAAGAGCCTTCAACAGGATTTAACTTAGCTCTTTGCAATCCTCCACCACGAATTCAGAAATAAGTTGAAGAATTTTTCAAATTGGTGATTAGAGTTAATGAATGAAACAAAAAGAAATACTAAGACATAATTCGCACCACTTCTAGCATCTTCAAGATTCCAGGAACGCCTCGAACGTAGACTTGGTCCAAAGTGGATTCCGCCATGGCGCTGAAAAAAAGTATTGTTCAAAAATAAAATTCCACGCAAATAAGGAAAATAATTGTTTAGAAAAGATGGACGCCCTTCTAGATGGTCCAAGGATCAGCGCACTTCTGTTCGTTATCTACACAAATGTCCTGCCTGATAAAATTTCTGGTTCAGGTTACTGGTTAGGACTGAGTCCCGTTGTAGTCGCATAACCAGACTTTGATTCCTCTCAAATCACATGAGACTTGGTTATGTTTATCTTGACAACAATACAGAATACTGTAGCAAACAAACTCCTCTGTCACTGTGAGAATACTGAATAGAGAGATCCCTTCTCATCTTTCGTGCACATCATCCGTGACCGAGACATGGTCCTAACTAGCTCCCCAGGGGTAGCGGAGCAGTCCCTACACTCCTACTCCTAGTCCTAGTCCTAGTGCATACAATATAATATTATAGTATACGATACGGGACGGCTTGGGGAGCTAGGTCTTAACCAAAAACCTGAACCAGAGTTCAGTTCGGACAGAAAAACATGCCCTTAGGATGAAGCGACGCAGAAGCCCGCCGAAAGGAGTGGCACGGCTATAGACAGCCCAATTATCATGGAATTTGAATCATTAACTTAATTGAAAATAAAACACTTACTCGACTCTAGTGTAAAATCAGCGCTGATAGAACTTTACCGGAAGCGCCGCAGTAGCCGCTCTGCTGGCGGCACCTCTGTGCTGCTCTGCTGACGACATATCCCCAGCACAGAACATAATTATTATGTCCCCAGAGGTCAATTCAGGATGATCACACATACAAGGACAGTTATGCATGCATGTGATTAATGTAATATGCATCGACATCGTTATTCTTAAATTCCAGAGAGCACAAAATGATAAAAATAACTAAAATACCCAATTTACCCAAACACGAACCAGTCTTAATAATATTTATTAATTTCAATTATAGCAGTAAATAGTAATAGTCAGTGAACATTCATACGAAGATGCATAACTATAGTGCCCGCTCTACTGGCGGCAGGGTAGAGCTGATGGGAAGAGCATGAGAGGAGGCGCTCTCTGGGCGGCAATACTGCTCTACGGCGGCAGGGAAGAGATGATGGGAAGAGGGTCATTAATCATTATAATTAATTTTTTTAATCTGTATTCTCTATACATTGTGAAATAATCACTCTGACATGTAGAATGTAGCGGTAAAACAATTTATTACCAATGTTGATACATATTGTAAATAACGTGACAAGATGGTTGGAACTCAATATCAAAAACTGATGTTTATTCATGAGTACATGCAATGCGTTATGATCACTGACATCTCCCCTTTTAAGATGAATCATGGGATAACACTGTATATAACAGGTTCTGCTCTGAGGCACAAACACAAACACAAATCTGCAACCGCAGTGCACAAATGAACAACTTAAAACACTTCTGCAGCTCACTGGTTGAGACGATCTGGTGGGTGGACAACACGTCCAGAGCGTGTTGTGGCTCGTTGCGGTGCAACTGGTTGCATTGGGACAGTTTGTGGTTCAGCGTCCTGCTCTGGCCATGGGTCATCCTCTTCATCGAGCTCCCATGTTTCTCCACTCTTGAAGATGTGCTTCTGATTATGGGAGTACGTACGTCCAGTGTCATCCTTGATGAGGTAACTGCGCGGTTTGGTTGGTGTTGGCATCTTGATGATGACTCCATGTCTCCAAGCTCCTTGGCTGGCTCTGTATCTGACGGGAACTCCAATTGGTAGTACTGGTTTTTCTTTGCACGCTTTTTTGTCGAATTGCTGTTTCTGTTTCTCCTGTCGAAGTTCGAGTTTCTCTTTCCCGTCCTTCAGGTTGAGGTTCTGCAGGTTTGTGTGATTGTCTTTGACAATCCTCGTCCGGATACCGCGGCCCAACAACAACTGTGCTGGTGAGAGGTTCACAGTGTCTAATGGTGCGTTTCTGTACATCATCAATCCGAGATGGGCATCTTTATTGGTTTTGATGATTCTTTTGACGGTTTGCACGGTTCTTTCAACTTGCCCATTTGACTGCAAATGGAGAGCGGATATCGTCGAGTGGGTGAAATCATAGTCTTTGGCGAAAGATTGAAAAGCTTGGCTGGCAAATTGCGGTCCCGAGTCTGAGACGCATTTAAGTGGTATTCCGAATCGACTGAAGATGGATTTCACAGCTTCAATTGTTGTTTCGCTTGATGTGTCACTCAACTCGATCATGTCCGGGTACTTGGAGAAGTAATCCACGCATACGAGGTAATTGTGTCCTGCGTTATGGCACAAGTCCAGCCCGACCTTTTTCCATGGTTCATCAGTGCTGTGTGGAATCAT
Source organism: Capitella teleta (assembly GCA_000328365.1). NCBI lineage: Eukaryota > Metazoa > Annelida > Polychaeta > Capitellidae > Capitella > Capitella teleta. The sequence goes on from KB309292.1 coordinate 62,328, forward strand.
TGGTTTCTTGGAGAGGTTTTTTCTTTTGTCCTGGCAGGTGGTGCACGCGTCGATGTGATCTTGTTCATTCTCGTCCAGAACATTTGTTGTCGTGCAATAGCCTTGCATTTCGTTGCAGCGAGATGAGACTGGTGCAATCTTTCCAACATGTCTGTTCTCAAAAGCTCTGGAATGACTAGCCGGTTCATCTCCATCAAAGAATTGCAGTACAAGAGCTGTGCTGACTGCTTCTTTGAGTTTCTGGAATGCTTCACAGGCGACATTTTTCTGGAAAAGTACTCTGAGAACAGCGGTTTTCTCTGAGAGATTTGGCACAAATTTTCCGATGTAGCCGACCATAGCTGTGAATCTGTGCAGTTCTTCATCGTTTCCAGGTGTAGGCATTTCCATGATTGCACAAACTATTTCATCTCCAGGTTTCATTCCTTCTTGCGTGATCTTGTGTCCAACATACTCGAGTTCGCTTGATTTTGCATTTTTCTTTCTTGAGCTTCAAATTAGATCCACGAATGCGTTGTAGTACTTGTCACAGGCGTTTGTCATGCTCTGCTTCTGATGTTCCGTACACCAGAATGTCATCCACCACGATCTGCACACCATTAAGTCCTTCGAAGATTCTTTGCATGGTTGCGTTGAATGCATTGCCTGCCGTGTTAATGCCGGAGGGCATTCTTGTGAACCGGAATCGACCCCATGGCGTATTAAATGTGCATAACTTTGAACTTTCTTCATCCAAGCAGATTTGCCAATAGCCAGAGTTGGCATCTAGGGTTGTGAAGTACTTGGCGCCTTTCATGTGCTTTGTGACATCATCGATTGTCTTCATTGGGCGATGTGCTCACAGCAATGCACAGTTCAATTTCGTAGGATCCATGCATATGCGTGTCTTGTTTCCTTTCTGAACCACGGTCATGCTGCTGACTCATCTCGTTGGATCTTCCTGACTAACAATTACACCCAGATCAACCATGCGTTCCAGCTCTATTTCACATCGTCTTCCAGTGCATGAGGAATTCTGCATGGTGGATCAACTTGTGGTGGCACGGTTGGATCCACGTGTAGTTGGTATTCTTGTCTGATGCATCCCAATCCATGGAATACACCCTTGAATTCCTCCAGAATGTCTGTCTGTTGGATTTCTTTGACACGCTTCAAGACTCCCAGTTGGTCACATGATTTTTTGCCTAAGATGGATTGGGCATCTTTCACGACGATGAAGTTCATGATTCTTCCGCTGACTGCTGCTGATGTTTGCTCTTCCACTGGGATCCGATGGCCTGAGTATGAGATGATTTTTGCTTGACATGGTTTCATGGGAAGTTTGCATCTCTGAACATCTCTTAGTGATAAAATGTCCACATCACTCCCTGTGTCGATTTTCATTATGACCAGCATGTTGTTGATTGCCAACTTGTGCGTCCATTCTGGATTGCTGATGCTGTTGACTTTAATGACAGCACCTGCTCCAAACAGCTCGCGGTATTCTTCTGGTTCTTCTTCTCTTATTTCTCTGGTGTATTTGCTTGCAGACTTGCAATATGCCTTGGAGTGATTGGGTTTGTTGCAAAGCCTGCATGTTTGTCCAAAAGCCGGACACAAGGATCGATCCCTGAATGAGTGCTGTTTTCCGCAGTTCCAGCACGGCGGCCTTCCCTGTGTGCTGCTTGCGTTAAGTGCGTTATGATGTTGCTTGTCATACAATGGTTTCGGCTTGTGCGTTGTGTCTCTTAGCGATGTCCGTGGTTGCGTTGTGAATGGCTTCTTCGATTGCGTTGTGAATGGCTTCTTCATAACACCGTGCACCTGGCTCTCAGCTGATTGTTGAGTCAGATGAGCTGCGTTGAGCTCAGCAAGGCGACAGTTTTCCAGGCATTTTTCCAGACTCAGGTCACTAGTTTGAAGCAGCCTGGTCCGTACCTTGTCTGACTTGACTCGACATAGGATTCTGTCTTTTATCAGCTGATCTTCCAATGCACCGAATTCACAGTCTTGTGCTAGGCGTTTGAGCCTCGTGTAATAGGGATCAAACTTCTCACCCTGCTCTTGTTTAGCGATGTTGAAGTTATACCGGCACACCGTGACGTTCTTCTTCCCTTAAGAGTAGTCCTTGAGCCTCTTCTTTAGCGGGATTTTTCACGTGCTGTACAGTTTCTGCGTTTCTGGACTCGCAATGTGTAAAAACACATTACACTGTATCTTTTTATCTTTTGTTTCAAGTCCGTTGGCAGTTGCGTATATTTCATAACTTCTTATCCAGTCTTTGTGTTGTTGGCTCAAGTTTGCTCCTGTCAGAGACAACTGCTGAGGCGGTTTCAAGTTGAGCTCCGCCATCTTGATTCTTGGGATTCTGTCAGCTTCGCTTGCGATTTTTTTGATGGCGCGTTCCGGCCGTTCCGCGTTGTATTAGTCCAGAATAATGGCTGAACTTTTTACTGTTTCAGGATGAGAAACCATGGTAGGTGTCCTAGAAAATCGCTTGTTAAAATAAGAAAAACAGCGAAAAAAAATTTTTTCGCGCCTGACTGGTGGCAAAATGATTATTCTATCTATTTCTGAAAAGAAAATACAAAAATATCCAGGGGCTTAGTCGCAGGACACGCTGATATAACGAAGCCCATTGTAAAAGATGGGGAACTCGGTGTTTTATGACAGCCTCTGACGTCACGCCTAATTAGCAATATATCTCCCGCGAAATCGTTAGCGATGATATTCCTTGTGTGGGTCAGGCATATGAATCATTTTTGGTGCATCAAATAACGACTCAAAGTCCATTTTTAACCAGTTCTCCCTCCCTTTAAGGCTGAAAGTTAGCTCCTCTCACCCCTTGTGCTTCTGTTTTATTCTTCCCTTCCCTCATGCGGCCATGCCACTCACAGAAAGACAAGCCGCTCTCTCGGCGGCAGCCGTTTTCTGGGCGGCAGGCCTCCTCACATGCAGGCTTCCTCGGCGGCACATTTCAGGCAGCTGTCAGCGCTGATTTGGTACATCACTCAACTAGAGGGCGTTAATTGCGCTGGCCATTGCAATATAGAGGCACAAGCTTCATATTCCTCAATCCTTAACCAGACACTGCAGAATACTAGTACAGAGCATTGGGTGGCCCACAAAAAAATCCTTAGTGTTTTGAACCTAATGATTTTTGTGTGGGGTGGCGCTCGGCTCTTATGATACAGGTTCGATGTCAGTCACTGCCTATAACTAGTAGACAATGGCGCAACCATGTACCGGTCAGTTTAGGATGTTACAAATTAGACGTCAGGTCGTTTGTTGGCAAAAAACATAGATGTTTGAATTTATACAGAGTGGGCCAAAAGCAGTCTTTCTTTAGTCTATCTAGTCTCCTTTTTTAGTCACATGATCCTAAGCATGGTCTGGGTGGCCATAAATACGGAACGTTCAGTAAGAGTCACTTGGTCAGCTGCGCCACTAGAAGGCAATTCTTGGTAAAAATATATTTTTTTAGTGTTTTGTGCCTGTCTAATTTCATCATTTTCTCTCCAGAATATCAATTCAATACATCATTGAAATCACTCATTTGCCTCAATCTGACTTAATTGCGACTCCCATTATGCCACAATACTCAGCTTGGACCTCGCCTTTTCTGACACTTCTGTAGCCGCGCTTGGACGCAGCTGCCCGCCATGTAACAGGAATTGCTCATCCAGAGTGAGTGCAACTCCAGTACAAGCAGCCTTCAGTCATAGACCCCGAAGCCAGCCAGCCGATTCATTTGTGGCTAGCTGAGGCCTTTTTCGGCTGGCTAGTCAGTCAGGTGACTTTTTTGTGGCTGACTAACTGTGATTTTTTCCCAACTGGCTCAGATCGGCTGCAATGCAATACACGTACATGAACATGCATTACATTCATTAGTATATGTATGTTTCTGCTAAAATAAGTCTACAGTCAGTCATTCGTCCTTTTCGTAATCCGCCCTAAAATCTCCGGGACGAATCGTTTGCAATGTTAATTGTGTCATGCAATCCGCCGTTTTCGTTAATCCGACTCATACCACGATTCTAGGGAACGAATCTACACTTTACCATTGTAAATAACACATGTAATCCATCCCTCAAATAGCGTGTCGAAAACAAACATCAGCCAAGACACATCAATTGTTGGCGATTTCTTTGAAGTCGGGTTAGTTTAACAACAAATGGCGCCTCCCCGTTTGTTTAACGCTTGACAAGTTAATTAAACAGAGTTAATTAGACAGAGTCATGAACGATATTATGAGACCTTTTCATGAAATTGTGTGCCACCATGAATACTTCTTGTTCTTGGAGAAATAAAAAAATAATAATAATTGTACAGGCAAAGGAAAGGCTTTGCGAGTCAAGCTCGCAGACAAGAGAACATTATAGATTTATAAACATATTTTTCCATCATTGATCATTATTATTTGTTCACATTATTTAATTGATGGGATTTTAGAAATAAAGCTGAGACCAAAAAGATAATACTTTTGTCTTGCTTTCAATTTTTTTTTTTTTTTTGGTGGGAAAAAAGGATGCAATAAAAAATGATCAATCAGTTTCCAGTAGTTCTCCTCTTGATGGGTCTTGAAGAGAGGACAACTGGATCCGTTGTCCTTTTGGCTCCTCTTGTGTTGCCCTTTGCGGGCAACTGCAAAGCCAAGCATCGTTCGATCCGCAGCTTGTTTTCTTGATAACTGCAAATGTAGATAATTGTTTATAAATATATATATCTAGGCACAAAGCAATACATATAGTTAACTATATAATTAAGCTCGTGCCATCATTCATGCATATGAAATAACATGAATATTTGTACTGAAATTTAAATTTAATTAATTCATCCGAACTGGTACAGGGTTGGGTTAATTGGGTTTTCCTCAAAATGTCCAGAGCATATGTAAAGGTGCTTACATGATTTCATCTTAAGTTTTTCCTGTGAGAATTCTCTCCCAAGAGATGGAACAAGTGTCAGGAACTCCTCCACTGCTGATCTTTGATCCGCAAAATATCGTGAAAGGAGATGACCTTAGTGGCTCTTCGGCGATTGAGGCTACAGCCATGCACCCCGCAATTCTCCAGACAGAGTCGAAGTTGAAGTGTGAAATTTTCTGCGAAACGAGGCGTAGACACATACGATGAGACGAACTTGCGCTATTGTTGACGATCAACTGACGAAACCGGAAGTGTCCAGCGCTCGATAACTGTCGGCTGCTCGCAGTTAAAGCTCAACCGCTTGCAAGCTGAGCGGCGCGTCCATCTTAATAGAGAGTCTTTGACCATCACTGATTTTTTCAAAAAATAAAAATCTTTTATTGACCTCACGTGATCGTTTGTGAGATCCTTTTTACTTCCAGCTTCAAACCTAATGGTATATGCCACTATGTTAATGCATTACATGGGTTTTGGGGGTTTTAGAATGACAAACAATTTTCATCAATTTGTGGTCTGAAATGTAATTTTCGTTAATCCGTCAGTTTCCTTGTGAACGGAGGAGGGTGAATTAACAGGGTCTGACTGTACCTGTATGCATAAGGAACTAATAGTATTGAGAATTAGGGAGCTCACTGAGCTCAACCAAATGAATACTGCATATTTATGCAGTAGACCTCGGAGCGCCACCGATATGTACTAGCCACCGCCGTTAGGCCGTTTAGTCAGCCACCACCGATTGGTGCTGTCAGCCAGCCACTATCTGCCGATCAATGTCATCGGTGGCTCTCACCCGATTCAATCCAAATATTTTACATTCAGTGTTATAAGAAGTTATCATTTGTACAACTCCTTATTGTGTTTATGATATTGTTTATATAATTACTATCTGAGCTATCTAAGGAAGTATATTTTATTCAGTTTTCTTCATTAAAATAATGTAAAGAGTGATGTCATACTGTATGTATGCCCATACATATACGAGAGTTGTCCCGAAACATATCAGCCTGACATAGGATGTGTAGTATATGTCCTAGGGTTAATGTAAAACATTCCTTCATGAGTAGATCACTGGTTGCTAGCTACATGTATTTTTCTGATAAGCCAATTTTCCTGGCATTAATCCTACCGTTTTTGATTGATTGATTGCCGAACCCTCATTTCAGATTTCAGCAGCTTAAAACAATTTGTATTGGCCCATCATAACACTTGATTCATTACACTACTTCTCTACGTGCATTGTTTCTGTTGGTCTTAAAAATTATTGGAATTCCATTATTTAATTTGCAATTAGTTAAGATTTCTCCTTTACTCCACATTTTAAACCTCTCATTTTTCAAAGGAACCGTTGTAAAATGAAAACAACACAGGTTGTACCATTGTTCAAGAAAGGATCCCTGGAAAAAATTTGTTACTACAGACCTATTTCTCTCTTGCCTTTGTTCTAAAACATCCTTGAGAAACTAGTCCAAAAAAGGTTGTACGATTACTTGTCGGTCAAAAATTGCAGAGTCACTGAAGAATCACTGCAGAGTCACTGAAGAATCACAATTGTAATTCACAATCATAACGCCTGTGGCCTGATCGGGTCTCGAACCCGGGACCTCGACCCCCACAGTCGGCATAGGATTGCAGTCAGCCGGTTTAACTCACTGAGCTGTTCGGTGCCCCTTTGTTGATTGGGAACACAGAGGCGGGAAGGGAATTGAATGTCCAAAAGGGGGTAATGAATTGATCATATATTTTTAAATCTCTTGCACTTCTTTGAATTTGCAGTTGGTGAGAATGGAGCGAAGTGGAGGCTCTTCAGAGATGGAAGCAGGGGTCAGATGGGGCTGCAGGGAATAGTAATTAGGATTTGGCAATCGTTCGATCTTAAAATCACCCCACAAATATAGTAGTACACATAGAGAGTAGTGTATGCACACTCGTTTTTATTAACTGCTGGCATCATTATACATATAGGATGATAGAGCAACCATTGCCAAGCCACTTCAAGCCGCTGCTAGCCGCCAATCACAATGCTGAGTCGATATCTCTGATTGGTGGAGAGGCTTAAGCAGCTGGCCGGTCATTTTTACTTCAGCCAGCCGATTTTGGCTAATTACAATCTGCTCCGGGGTCTACTATGCAGTAGTATATCATCAATGATGCCTTTATCATGGCTCGTGTGTCTGCTATGAAATACTCGTAGATACTTTTAGTAAAATTCCCCCTTCTCCCTCATATTCCCTCATTTTCCCCCTGATTTAATTTGACCATGTGTCAATGAACTGATAAATTAGCTACTGCAGTACACAGTTATTTATTATACATACAGATTACGAAGAATACACTAATCATAAGTAGTCTAAGCGTATGTTAAATTTGATGCTTGCTGTTGCGTACATCCAAACTGTAATGCTCCAATGTCGGGCAGCTGGGACTTTAACATTAACAACAACAAGAATCCTCAATAAAACGATGCATGGATGAAAAGTAAAAAGCAAAGTAAAAACAAAAACACATTTAGCTTTTGATCGCCAATTGTTGCCAACATTTGAGAACTCAAACACAGGAAATTTTCACGCGGCATAAATTTTCGGTATATTTGTGGTCATGATCAACCACGAAAATTAAATGCTCAGGAAATTTTTACCTTCATTTTCCTTTTTATTTTTCATTTTCTGTTGGTTATTTTTATCTGTTAGCCATGTTTGTGTGATTCATAATAAACGTGCTTTGACCAATCTCATTCATCCGTCCACAAATCTTAATCATCTCAACAGATTATGGGTTGATCACAAGGATGAAGGACATAAAAACTTGAAAAGGGAAAAGGTATTTCGTGCGAAAACAGTTATATTTTTTAGCACATTGTTTGGCAAAAAAATTCATGAAAGATGGAACCAGAATGGAGTATCAAAAGACTCGGCCCAAACAACTGGGCAACGTGGGAGTTTCAGATCTAACCTATATTCAAAAGGGATGTGGAAACATGTTATGGAACACCTGGGTGCTGCTGCAACTGCTGAAGTGATGAAAAAAAGAGAAAAGACTTTTTCTCAATTAGTTCTCTGAATTGAACCTGAACAACTCTACTTAATCATGGAAAGCAACGACCCGAAAGATACTCGGATACTCAGAGATTTTCGAATACTTAGAGAGCACTATGAACGTGAAACAGTCAGTAACAAACTTTTCCTGAAACGTTCGTATTTTTGATGTGTGATGGACGAGGGCGGCGACATTGAAGTTCATCTCAAGCGCATGAAACAACTGACTGACAAGTTAAAAGCCATAGTAGCGAAGATCGAAGAGGAAGATCAAATAGTAACGTTATTGGGAAGTCTTCCATCATCGTACAACACGATTGTAACAGCTTTAGAAGCCAGAATTGACGACTTGACTCTTATTTTCGTCAAGCAGAGTCTGATAAATTAAGGACAAAAGCAAGATGAAACCAAAATCATGAAAATCAACATGAGAAGTGAAACTGGCAACAAGCCATGAAGCAAAACTGGCAGCGGCCCAAGAAATGAGAGAAAAATTCTGACATGCTATGCTTGTGTGAAAACAGGGCACAAGGCAGCGGATTGCAGAACCAAGACACAGATGAAGAAAAAGATGTGGGGCAGTCATTGCAACAAAGACAGCCACACCAATAAGATCTGTTGATTGAAGAAACGTTTGGACAAACCAGGAGCAATGTTCAGTTGCTTTGTTATGGATCAAAAAGAGCTACTATTCCCTAATTTTTAATTTTTTTTATTTTTTCATCACATCCTTGACCGTGAAAATTTGATTCTGCAAAATGACGCACACATGAAAAACCGCGAAATTTGAATTTCGTGTAAAAATAGTGTTGATGGATATCAATATGTCATTTCGTTAACGGATGATTTTTGCAGAGCTCATTTTAATTATTTTCTAAAGCATAAATCTGATGCAGTTATTGATTAAAAACAGTTCATCGCAGATACAAATTCAGTTGGTCATTTCAAGGCATTGAGAAGCGATAATGGAGGTGAATTCATGAGGCGAGAATTTCACAACATTCTGAGATGTTTCGACGCAAGACTTGTGCACATCATTCCCCTCATCAAAATGGCGTTGCCGAGCTCGGCTGACGCACAATATTCAAAATGGCACGTTGCATGATTATTGAAGAAAAGCGACCCAAAAAATCTGTAGGTGTATGCGATGCAGGCAGCTGTATACAACAGAAACCAATGTTTCTGTTACCGAACTGATCAAACAGCATACTTGATGATCCTGAAAAGAAAACCTGACTTAAAGCATATGCATGCTTTTGGCACTGAATGTTATGCTTATTTGTTAAGGCCATGAGGGAAAACTGAACTCCAGATCAGTGAAAGGGATTTTTGATATCACCTTGAATCTCATCGCGTTAAAGTGTATTGTGGTGTGAAGTTCTTTGATCAGAAAAGTGAAAAGGCGCATGAGAAGACGGCAAATCCTCGAGAAAGCAAAATTGAAATAATGCACGATGATGATGAAGAACAAGATGGTGTTCATCGAGACTCTGACGCAAATGTTCCAGAGGAAACTCATTCTCGTTACCCCGTACGCGAAAAGAGGCCACCTCAGTACTTGGACGACTATGTCGTGGATGATGCATGTAACACAGTAGATTTTTGTTACAAAGCAACGATGGGTATTGCAATTACTTATTTTTAAGCCATATCTAGTGCAAATTCCGTGAGATTTAAAATTTTGAAGTCAACGATATATTCATGTTGATGAAATTCCCTTATATGGGGGGAGTGCTTTCACCGACCCTTTTTAATGTTTATGTCGATTTCGTCTTTAAAAAATAGAAAGAAAAACGACTCGGTTGTCATTTAAACGGTCATTACAGCGGTGCTATAAGTTATGCTGATGACCTCACTTTGCTTGCTCCCACAAAACATGCTCTTCATGTTATGTTGCAAGAGGTCAACACCGTGGCAAGGGATTTAGATATTAAGTTTAATGGTGCGAAAAGTCAACTTGTCGCTTTTAAACAGAGGGAGTAGACTATGACGAGACATTTGCTCCGACAGCAAAAATTACAACGATTCGCACATTAATGAATGTGGTTGTTCAGAATAACATGAGGGTTCACCAATTGGACGTAAAAGCAGCGTATATAAATGCTCCAATTGACCATGAGATTTATTTGGAATAACCAGAAGGTTTCCGAGTAAACGACGGATCTTACAAAATAGTGTGGAAACTAAACTAATCAGTTTATGGACTGAAGCAAAGTGGGAGAAATTGGAACACGACATTACATGACTACTTGGACGACAAGGGTTTTGAGAGATCAATGGTAGATCCATGTTTATACACTAAATATTTTTTTTTATGTCTCAATGTTTAAAAGTTGTTTGTTTGTTTGTTTATTTGTGTGTGCACCCAGCTCAAGATTAAGGAAGTGTGTTGGGATTGTAATCTCTCACAGTGCGTTACGATCATGATTAATCATAACATGTGTTTATAATATAGGTCAAACGTGACCCAGTTATTTTATTTTTTCCTTCCTGGCTATCTGTTAGCTATGTTTGTGTAATTCATAATAAATGTGTTTTGACCAATCTCCTTCATCCATCTACAAATCTAAATAATTCCAACAGAAAATACGCGCAAATTTTTTTTGATGCTGGTCGTTTAAATCATACACATTTTTAGTTATCTTCATGCATCCAATACATTTCTTCTTAAATTACTACAATAGCATGAACGTACTAGTATATTGCTTTTGAGTGCTGTTGTTGAGATTGTAGCACTGTTGTTTATCTTCTAAAATGAAAATAAAGGAGATAATTTGTACTGCACTGCCACCAAACAGATGACATTCCACAATGCTGATTCAGGGGCCGATGCACCTGATTACTCACACACAGAAGCTCGTTGAAGATCACTTACCACTCGCATTTAAATGTTCCTGTTAAAAAATCCAATATATGTATTTTTGGAATAAGTGATAAATTTTAGCAAATTTTGAAGTTTTTTTATTTTTTAAGGAGTAAATAGACTACTTTTGGCTCACTCTGTATATAAATGTTAACCGAATTTTTAAGTATCTTTGTTTATAGACATATATCAGATATATTAAACAGTAAAACAAATTATAAATAGTGGACATTCAAAATATTGGAATAGTCGCCTTTTTATCCAATCAATAGCAGCTCTTATATTATTTCAAAGGCCAGGTTACAGTGCATACATTCTGTCAATACTTTTTGAAGTGATGCATTAATCGATATATTGTATTAAATGCATTAAATGGTCAATTATCTAATTAACAGTGTTATCACTCTCTTCATAAGTATTTCCATAATGATATCTGAATTTTTTTGCTGTACAATGCTCATATTTGAGACCAATCGAGCATTTGTTTTGACGTTTCGGAGATTTTTCACACCTGTGATTAATTAATGAAAATATAACGAACAAAAAATAATGAAAAAAAAAAAAAAAAAAAAGAAGATTCTAGCTGAAACTATTCAGGTACATATATTGGTATGTTTTATGTCATTTCTGATCATGTCTGATCTACATCTTCATTTTGATTTACTGGTTGTCTATGTTTGGACGGTAAACTCATCTATGGAGTAATCAAGGTATGTAATCAGCAGAAAAAATACCTCCTCCGACGCCAGATTTTGATAAACTTCCTGTTCCTCCATTAGCACCCCAAAACCTACTCTAAACCGTTGGAAAACCGTTGGAAAAGCGTTTGTTGTATTTTCGAGGGGGGGGGGGGATTGAACCACAGATGGACTCCACGAGAAATAAAGCACTGGTATCGCTCGTCATCATGCAGGCAATAAAAATTGTTAAAATATAAAAGTTCTTTAAGTGAACTCTGACCCAATTTCTAAATTCCGGATGTGGAGAGTGGACCAATCAGAAGCTCTGCTGACACTTTGCATTGGCGCTGATTTCAACGAATTGAATTTAACAAAACGTCAATACAGCTGAGGATCCAACATACGGAGAGCCGATCTTGGCTGTTATTTGGTGAGATTATTCTCAATGCTTGATATGTAACCCCTCTCATATGGGGATATGAGTGTGTACTGCGGTGCTGGAGATATTTTTGAAGCGTATTTTTTTCACTGTGTTAAATTTTTTGTAGAATTCCCAACTCGCAAATGTCAATCATACTCTATGATACTGATTAACTGAATCACAGTGAATGTCAACGTCAGATTGTAACAGTGCCGAAACAAAGGCACATTAATCCAATCAACCTGCACCTGAATTTCTCGATCAGTCGACTGCCGATTCGATGATTTTAGTATTTAGAAATCTGAACTAGTGGTCTAAGTCTAATGTACAGCCTACAGGTGTAGTCTGCAGAGCACACATGACAATGTTCGGGTTCATACTCTATTTAGATTTCAGTCTTTCTCACCATTCGGTCGGCTCTAAGCCTCTAATTACAACATTGGGTGGTCATTGATGATTGAATGATTGATTATATTCATATACTGATATAGTATATACTGATATAGTCATAATTCATATTCCATGAGTAGCTATAATCTGTGGGGATAATTATCAATATAATTGAATGTAGATGCTATGAACGAGACTAATGATTAGTCTAATGATTGATTGGCACTTCTGCAATGTCACCATGAGTTTCAGACAATCACAGTGACTGAGTGAGTGAGACAGATCAGACCTCTCTTACCACTAGTCCGACTAACTCCATATACTAATATAGTCTTAATCTGTGGGGATGTTTCTTTGTGGGCAATATGTGTCAGCTGGGCATTTGTTTTTTGGGTTCCTCTGTACTGTTTTGATCTAGTTTTTGTGACATCGATTGTTGACATTCCTTGGAATTTGGTGATATAATATGATAATTTAATCGTCTCCTCACCCCTCCCTACCTGTAAATTAAGTGCAAAATGTCTTTTCATCTATTGTTTCATGAACAGATTTTTTGTTTCACTTTATTATATTAACTGACTTAACTCCAATGTCTTATTCAGAAATTCAGGTCTTTTCTAGTGGAGTGTTGCACAGAATTTCACGATGGCCTCCGAACCAAACACGGTGAGTGGCTCTGGGGGTGTATATTCAGCCATATTCACCATGTTATCTTCCTCCAGAGAACACAGCGCGTCCCTCTCGCCCCTCAACCAACCGACAATCAGAGTAATCAACCTACCGAGGAAGGCGCTTCCAAGAAGAAAGAACCCAGGTACGTTGCTCGGAATCCAATCTCCAAATTACAGGCCATTCTCCTCCACAGGACGCAATGGAGCTTAGATAACTTTGACATCGGAAAACCGCTGGGCAAAGGCAAATTTGGCCATGTGTATTTAGCACGAGAGAAGAAGAGCAAGTTCATCCTTGCTTTGAAAGTATGTTGCGCACTATCAGTAGAATAATAAAATTCAATCTTAAATTATCGTAGGTGCTGTTCAAGTCACAACTGCAGAAAGCGAATGTTGAGCATCAGTTGAGACGAGAGATTGAAATTCAATCTCACTTGAGACATCCTCACATTCTACGTCTTTATGGCTTCTTCTACGACGACACTCGGGTGTATCTCATCCTTGAGTACGCTCCCAAAGGCGAACTCTACAAACATTTGACGAAGGCTGGTCGCTTCAACGAACAACAAGCCGCTACTGTGAGTATGGGGGTTCATGGAAACATCCCTCATCTTCGACGCTCTTTCATTTTGCAGTACATTTACCAATTGGCTGATGCGCTCATGTACTGCCATGAAAAGAAAGTCATTCACCGTGACATCAAACCTGAAAATCTTCTGCTTGGTCTGCGGGGCGATTTGAAGATTGCTGACTTTGGTTGGTCTGTGCACGCTCCTTCGTCAAGGTGAGTTCTCAAGGCTAGCATCAGAGCCTGCCTCTTATTTTACAGTAAAAAGCTTTTTATTTTTATTTTATTTTTTTCCTCCCCTCCCAAACAAATTATTGGCCAACAAACAATTCTGTTCCTCTAAGAATTGTTTACTTGGAGATATATCTGGCTTTCTTGATTACTCAGATTTTCAAACATGGAAGACAATATTCTAAATGCATTTCATTGTTATACAGGCGTGCAACCCTCTGTGGAACCCTGGATTACCTTCCTCCAGAGATGGTCGAAGGAAAAATGCACGACAGCAACGTTGACCTGTGGTCACTCGGCATCCTGTGTTATGAGCTCCTTGTTGGCAAGCCTCCATTTGAATCTGAAGGTCACTCAGAAACATACAAGCGAATCACTCGCGTCGACATCAAATTCCCCTCGTACATAAGCGAAGGTGCTCGAGACATCATCTCCAAGGTGAACATGAAATAAATATGATTCCGATTATGAATTCTTATTTTGTTCAGCTTCTCCGCAAAGACCCCGCCCAGAGACTCCCCCTGATGCAGGTCGTCAACCACCCCTGGGTTCAGATGCACTGTAAGACGCCCCCGACCCCCGGCAGTGTCATGCACTCCCTGAAGAAGAAGCCTAGCTCCTCCTCTGCCTGCTCATAGCCGTCCCTTGTGTTCAATCGATTCATCTCATGCTTAATTCCAATTTTTTACTCTTCCTTATTTTTTTTTGGTCTTGAATAAAGTTTATATATTCTACTTGGGTTATTTAACTTATTTGGTGTTATAGTTTTATCTATAGGCTCTCATGGTGCATCATTGCTTGACCTTTTTTTCCCCCCTGGTTTGGTAAACTATATGCGTGAATGTTGGAATAAGAGGAAACTATGTATAATCAATTAATTGTAAAACGCTCCATTAAATAATGGGCAGATTTTCATAAAATTCAACAATTTTCAGGCAAACTTAATTTTATACATCAAACATTTTTGGGGACATGCAATTATACAGAATATTTGAATACCTTCAAAGTGCGACATATGACATGTTTTATCATCAAAACTTTCTAAAGGCAATGAAAGGATCAAAAACTTTTTCTGAGTTGTGTGGACCCTATACTAAACCCAGGATTCTGAAAAAAAAATTATTTTGCACTTCTCTTCAAATGTCCTTTCCCAGAATACAGGTCAGGTCAGGTCAAAAGATTTAGGTCCTTTTATATCAGGGATTGTCCTCTGAGCAAGAAATTAAATAATAAATGCGGAGCATTTTTCAAACGTTATGATTGTGAACTCCGTGGTGCCTTATGATGGAAGCAATTTGCATTTCTCGTTTGAATATCGACGGAAAGAATTTGGATTTCTTTGTCAATTTCTGAATTTTAGTTTGATTTTCTTATTCATATAGCCTCCAATTGCAGTTAACGATGGACTCAATGAAATTAAGATCAAGAAAGGTTTGATTCTACAATAGTTCTCTCGTTTATTTTGCTCATAATAAGTATTTCGCGAAGCTAGTTGGTCCAAAGCTGATACAGAAAATGTTACTGGGGTGTCGTGTATGGCAGTGAAGATTCGTTTTTATGTGCGAGAAATGACGCGATTGTTTATTAGAATAATTTGAATTATTATATTTTAATTTATTAGAATCAATTTGCTACATCTAGTGCATACTATCATAACTATGAGTCATACTAGTATGAGTAGCTGACATACTACAGTACAGTACAGCGAGCCCGATAAGGTATACAGACCTCGCCCGATAATCTGTGCTAGCCTGCAGCAATCGTCAATGGTTGAAACTTGAATGGATCTCGCTGAACGGTGAACGCATTTGATTTTGAGGCCAGGTTTAAGGTTAAACTTATCACCATATTTATTTTATAGAAGATTCTTCTACTTCAATCTTATTTTGAAAGTGCCACACACAGCTTTATATAATCAAGAATCCGGTATGAACCGAATGCAACTGAAATCCCACTACGCTGACTAACTGTGACGGCGTGATACACTAATTGAATGAAATATCACAAGGCATGTGATATGGCCAGCAAATTCGGCAATTATGATATCCAGCATGAGTGTGGATGCATGCATATTCATGTGGGAGATAATTCAGCGCAGCCTGCATGTATGTGGCACAGGAGAGTTTAAAACCCACCACTCCCATTCTATCTATGCTAAGGATTAGCACAGATAAATCGGGTGAGGTCTATACGTACCTCCTCTGTCTCTCTGTTGCATGTCAGCTAGCTAGTAACTAATGATTAATTATATTTGCAGAATTTCAAGGCGTACTGGAAGAGCGATGAATCCGATCAATCTCCGCCTGCTAAGAAAATTCGGAAAACGAGAACTGAATCTCCCAAAAAGGTCAAGAAACTTGTGGCTCCTTGTAAAGCGAAGAAAAAGAAAATCTTGCCATGTTCAGATGAAGATGAACCTTTTGAGGTCTGGATGAATTGATAGAACTATGTATCATTACTTACATAATCTATGAAACTAAATTTTTAGGAAACATCCAAGAAACCAATTGCTGTTATAAACATCCCAGTCGATGATGAGATTAGAGAAGACTTGCAAAACAGCCAGCCGGGTGAGTTTGAGCAGAATTGAACAAGTTGAGGTGCATTTTCAATTTTTCTAGAGAAACCCATCTCTTTGTGGGATATCGTGCAAGAATGGACGGAAGAGGGGGAGGAAGTAGACGGGATTGAGGTCTCACCAAGCGTGCGTCTGTATGGCTTCAACAATCACGAGGTCATTATGTCCGATAACGACCGGCAAACTTTGGAGACGATCACAAGACAGATACGCGGAGAGGTTAGCGATTTTTCATGTCGAGTTCAACCTGAAAATTGGCTTTAATCACCAGGTAAAAATCAACCAGTTAAGAGATATCGCAGTGGATCAGTGTCAGAGTTGCTGTTCACTTTACCATTGTCCATTCTGCTCTGAAGCGAGTGAGGCAGCCTCAATCCTACTTCATTTGGTTAATTCTCACTGGGCAAAGCGCTTCTCTCTCGCAGGTGAGGCACTGATCACTCTGTTAGGTCTGCTCAAATTCACTTGCCAGGGCACTCTATGCTGCGCTGCATGTGTGAGGGCTCTGCTGCCCACTGGCACTGTCCCCTCTGCACGGTCTGCATGGCCGATGAGCCGTCTTCCTTCCTCCAACATTTTCTTGCACACGATTCGAATCAGCAGAAGGTGGTTGAAGCCGTTGTGAAGCAGCCGGCTCAGGCGTCAGAGGTACTACATCCGTCCACTCATTGCTCACTCTGTGTGTGATATTCTTGCAGGCTTTCCAAGCTGTAGCTGTTATCTTGGCTACCGAATTTCTGCAACGTTTACCGATTACGACTGAGAAATTTTGTCAGATTTTGCAACGGACGACTGGAGTGCAGTGTTCCCTTCTGCCTGTGAGTGACTCCTTCTTGTGTTGTGTTTTGCAATCATGTTTAATTCTTTGACAACAGGGAGAAACGTCTCAAGGGTTGATTCAGGGATCGTGGGCTCAGGTGCAATCCTCCAAAGCGATCATCGAATCCATTGCACAGTTGGAGACCCCGACGGAGGAAGACGTCATGCAGATTATGCAGGTCAATGAGTACACATATTTTAATAATTGATTAGTGTGTTATTGCTTCTGTTTTATTTTTTTCAGGCGTTAAATGGAAATGAAACAACAATTGTTGAAATCGGATTAGAAGAATCTAATGAAGTTGAAGAGTTGGTGAAGATAGAGATGATGAGTGAGGAGGAAGAGGAGGAAGAGGAGGAGGAAGAGGTTGTGAAGGAGGAGGTGCAAGAAGTTCAAGAGGTGCAAATTGAGAAGATAGAAGAAAAGAAAGTGAAGTTCAAGGAGGAGTGCCCGTTATGCGATAAGAGTTTCCGATCCCTTTGGGGTCTCTTGCCTCACGTCACTCTGACTCACGCTAAGATCACTGCTGATGTAGCCGGCGCAGACAGACTGCTTCCGCTGCTGCAGAGCATGCGGGAAATTGAAGGCTCTTCCTGTCCTCGTTGCGCCAAGAATTTCAAGAACCCGAGGGAGGGCCAAGTGCACTACGCTCTGGAAAGCTGTGTTAAACGTCAACCAACCAGGCTGCTGGCTGCTTCGTTAGAAAAGAACCAGGATGGCGTTTATATGTGTGCACAGTGTGCGTACACCAATAAGAACGCGAAGAATGTGCTGAATCACCAGGAACGCATGCACATGGAACGCAATGTGCCGTGCACACAGTGTGGCGCAATGCTCAGCTCACAGCGCATGTTGGATCTGCACATCAAGCAGAAGCACATCTACGGTGGGCGCATGGTGGTTTGCGACATGTGTGGCACGGAGGTCACTCAGTCATATCTCAAGAAGCACAAGCAGCTCATGCATGATCCGACCTACGTCAAGGTCGTGAAGCCGAAAGAGGAGTACATACCGTGTCCTGAGTGCGACTACCAAGCGCCAAAACAGTGCTTGCTGCAGAAGCATGTGATGCGAATGCACAAGGAGAGGAAGCTCTGCTGCTCCCAATGCCACGCCCGCTTTGCTCTGGAGTACGATCTGCGTCTGCACATGAAGAACATCCACCAGAGCGACCAGCTCAACGCCCTGGTGAAATGCGAGAAGTGCGGGAAGGAGATGAAGCAGCGGAATTTGGAACACCACATGAAGAACGTACACAATCCAAGAACACAGCACATCTGTCCCCACTGCGACAAGGCCCTGTGCTCCAAACACAGCCTCAAGGTGCATATCATGTTTGCTCACACAGAACCCGAACACCGCGAGTACAAGTTCACTTGTGAGAAATGTGGGGCAGGATTTGTGAATAAAACCGTCTACAATGACCACCTGAACACGCACACGGGCAAGCGACCCTATCACTGCGAAGTGTGTGGCAAGCATTTCCGTCAGATGAGCACTTTTCACACTCACGTGCAGACGCACAGGGACGTCGTGTACCAATGCGCAGTCTGTGAGGAGACGTTCAGCTCACGCAGTGCGCTCACAACGCACATGCGTGTGCATGAATCGTGGCAGAGTGTGTTGGAAGATGACGTCATTGTGAAGATTGAAGGACAAGATGAGGGGGCTGGGGAGGCGGGGGTTGATGGGGGGGAGGTGGTGGAGAACCAGGCCTTCCTCTGCGCCTACTGTCAGGCGATCTTCATGACGATGGATGAAGCTCAGCAACATATGGTGACCGTGCACGCTGATTGCTGATTTAATCAATTGTTATCGTAATTTCGTAAAATAAATTCAATTGAATTGCATTTTTTTTTTTTTTTATAATGAATAATTAACATATTTCAGCCATTATTGAATTGATTTAGCATTGAACCCTCACCTGTAATTGGCCAAAACAATGAGCTTAGATAACATCCACGCTCCATGTCCAAAAGATGATTTTCATCAGTGAAATGGCTTTTATTAATTTTATTATAATTTTATTATTTAAAATTTATTTGGCTTAGTTATGATAAGGGGTGCGTGTACCAGATAATCTATCACAGAATATCATACAATCAACTGGCATACATATACTTGGATACCGGTAATTGACGCACATTTCCAAGGATTCTGTTCCCTTCTGTTTTTAACTCACTAAAATAATCACTAGGCTACTATTACTGTTACTCACTAGGTGCATCCCTGGTTATGACTTATTAACAGGTCAAGCACGTGATTCTCAATCATGCTACGGACCAGATTTGCTTGCTTCAATAGCTATTTGGCTGCATCAGCATATGCGACAACTTTGCACTTAATCCGCTTCTATGGTTCACACAATTTTCCTGATTTTCGGTGCTGCTCAATCTCCCCGAGTTAAGAGAAGCCATCTCCGTGACTGCCATGATGGAGCAGATTATAACCGAACATGTCGTTACATCTTGTAGCGTTGCCTTCATAGATACAGATGGATAGGCACCCAATTCCACGACACATCTGTTCCTGCATGCAGTCACACGCCATCTTTCACTCTCTCTCTCTCCTTTCACATAATCGCTTTATACCTCCTTCTCTTTCCTTCCGCTCTTCCCGCCAGAACTGTTCTGAACATTCCTTCTGATCTCATGATATGGCCGATTCATTCCTCTTTCAGATTCTGACCTTCAGGCTTCTCTTTTCGCCCACTCTTCTCGACATCTTTTCATTTCTCAAGTGCTCTCTTTAACTAATCATTCCCATACTCCTCTTCTGTCCGGTGTGAAGGGTTTTGATCTTTCTCCGCTCCCGGGTTTTTAGGATCACCACAAGTTTCGTCCACTCCCCTCCACCAAATCCTTTCTCAGAGCCAATAAAGAAAACATCTTGCTTGTTTTACGTTCTGATTTGATTCATGAAATTATAATTTTTAAATCCAACTTGAATGTGAAAAAAACAAAACAAGAATACATTTCAGTGTATTTGTAAGCTGTATGAAAAACAAGAGGGATGAGAAATTACAGCAGCCTGATTCACCCAGTCCAACTGATCACATAAAAACGTCGATTCACATTCCGTCGTAGGCAGGGCCTTCTCCTCCTTGTGGCGTGACCCAGTTGATATTTTGAGACGGACATTTGATGTCGCACGTCTTGCAGTGGATGCAATTCTGGGCGTTGATTTGCAGTTTTTTTCCCTCGTCCGTATCGATATACTCGTAGACTCCTGTGATTGATAAGCTCATGATAACATTTAACATTACATAACCACTAACCAGCAGGGCAGAAGCGTTGTTCAGGGCCATCATAAATTGCATAATTCCTCTCCAGTGGCACGTCATCGTTCTTCAGCGTCAGATGCGGAGGCTGGTCATGGTCGTGGTTGGTTCCAGTCAGCGCCACCGACGACAAAAGATCAAAGCTGATAACTCCGTCTGGCTTAGGGTACTCAATTTCCTTCCGTTCCTTCGCTGGCTGTAGACATTCGCTGTCCAGTTTCTCTAGAAAAAAAAAGTAAGAAATAAATTTAATGATTAATAATAAACTGATTAAAAGACGCACTTCCATCATGCATTTTGAATGTCCACGGTTCCTTCCCTCGCAAGATATACCAGACGCCCCCAGTGTAAGCCACGCCCCCGTACATTCCATATTTGGTGTTGAATGACGGGCGAATGTTGCGTGTGCTCCACATCTCCTTCCATACCCAGCTCTCCTTTATTCGGGTCTCGTAAGACACAGGATCAATGCCTAATAACAAGAATAGAAAATATCGCCAAAACGTCAAACTGAGAGGCAGACCAGCAGTTGGCGAATTGAGGTTTTCATCCGTGACAGCCTCAAAGACAGACTCGGCAGCCAGCATCCCGCTCTTCATGGCGTTGTGAGTTCCCTTGATCTTAGCGGTGTTCATGAAGCCGGGACTGCACCCAGCCAGGCAGCCCCCGGGGAAGGTCAGCCTTGGCACACTCTGCACATGGGGACAATGGTAGCTATGGAAACGGTAGCAAACAGAGCCATTACCTGCACGCCCCCCTCGTTGAGAGCCCTTGCGCCATAGCCGAGACGTTGGCCGCCACGAAGAACCCCCTCCACCAGGGGATGGTGCTTCCATCGCTGGAACTCTCTGAACGGATTGATGTGCGGGTTGGTGTAGTCAAGGGCAACCTATTCAAAGCGTTGTCATAGCAACCACATAAACACCATTTGCCAATTTCTCACTCACAATGAGACCGAGAGCCACCAACGGCTGCTCTCCTCCGATGTGATACAAGAAGCTGCCACCGTACGTTTTATAATCCTGCAAAATTTGTATTGATTATTTGCAGAAGCGAGAGTGAGGAGTGCACTGACTAGAGGCCATCCCAGACTGTGCTCCACTCTGCCTGCGTGGTGGTTCTCGGGGGTTACTTCCCATAATTCCTTGAATCCGATTCCGTACGACTGGGGCTCACAGTTTTCACGCAGGTTGAAGTTCGAGTAGAGTTGTTTGGCGAGGTGTCCATGGCAACCCTCTGAGAAGATGGTGCACTTGGCATGGAGCTCCATGCCACGCTCAAACGTCTCCTAAGAAACCGGAAGCATTAGAGAAATACCTCCAGTCATATAATTCTTCACAAACCTTAGGAGACCCGTCTTTGTGAATTCCAACGTCATTGGTTGCGACACCTTTGATGCTGCCATCCTCATGGAACAGAAGCTAAGAAAAAAAAAAAAATAATTCAGATTTTAATCCGAGAGGCAACTCACTTCACTAGCGGCATATCCTGGGTATATCTCAACACCAAGCTCCTCAGCCTGTTCCCCTAACCACTGCACCAGGTGGCCGAGGCGTACGATATAATTGCCGTGATTGTGCATGGGAAGACCCGGAATGATGGGGATGGGAATCCTGCCTTTCTCCGTTAAGTAATACATCTTGTCCTCTGTGACGGGAGTATTCAAAGGAGCCTGTTATGGTAAGCCAGTGACGACATATAAAACACAAGGTCATGTAACCTACCCCTCGTTCCTTCCAATCAGGGAACAGTTCATCAAGTGCACGTGGTTCAATGCAGGCGCCAGAGAGGATGTGCCGGCCGATCTCAGCCGCTTTCTCCACGACGCACACGCGGACCTCTTTGCCGGATTCGTTGGCCATCTGCTTCAGTCGACATGCGGCCGACAAACCCGAGGGTCCGCCACCAACAATGACCACATCAGCTTCATCCGCAAACCTCTCCATTTCAACATCTTTCCACCGAGGATCCGTGTCCCGAGGGACGATGGTGTGATGTGTGGTGATGCGAGCCTTCTGTTGAAGGGAGCCTCCTCCGGAGGAGAAACATCTGCGTGCCTCGCGAAGGCACCGCCGCACTGCGAAGGAAAGAGAGAATAAATAAATCACAGCAATGCATATTTGCCTCCCCACTCACACGATGTTGTTCGTTTCATGGTTCTTTCTTGACTGATATCATGTCCGCATAACGCATGCATAGAAGCATGAACAATTGATAACACAATAACAGAGATAACATGCAGCACAAAATCTAGTTCGTCGCTGCTTTGGTTCAAGACGGGTTGTTAACACGACAGAACGGCTGACAAAGGTCGACTGATTATCACTTGTGAGTTGTGACAGTTATTTTTATCACTGCATAAAAGCAAAGGTCACAGAGGAGACCACAAATAAATGATTGATGAGAATATAAATCCATTAACACGAAGCTCTGGAGACTTTGGTTTTCTACTATTTTCAACTCCTGAATATTGTTAATTTATATCTGTGAAATGTTTTGATTCTCCAGAGTCATGAATTCAAGATAACCAACAAGCAGTGATATCTCAAAGTGATATCAAATCAAGGTTGCTTTAATTTTTAATGTAGGAATAGATAATTGATTGCAATTAAATCCGATTGAATTGATATCAAACGGACATTCAATTGATTTTCAATTTTAGGTGATTTCATTAAATAATTTACAGCCCTTTTCCAAATATTTTCCACATGTGCTCTGATATACAACTGCATCTGACAACAAAGATAATATTAACACTCACCGCCAAAGACGGTGATCACTGTCTTTTCACGCACAACGCTTGAATGCCAAAGACAAAATTCTCGTCTTTTGCAGTTAAAGCCAAAGGCGCACACAATAACCACTTTAGCGTCATCTCTGACATTTTTGTAGAGATTGACTGAATGCATTGTACGATTTCAGGACATTTCGTCCTGATATTCATCAAACTCACATACTCACCTTCAATATATTAATTATTATAATCACAGAATTATACTTCTGGCGTTGACAGAGCAGTTACTAATTGATTATGTTATATCACCTTGACAAGCCAGAACGAAAGCAGCGAAGCAAAGGAGTTTTCTACTATAGGGGTTACTTCAGAGCCAACTAATTAGGGAATGAGGGTGGTTGGCGCTTCTATCGGGATTCTTTCTTCTGATACATCAAAAGCGGTGTAATATCAACACTGCGGGTATGTGCCCCCATAATTTTGTCTCGGTCTTACGTTTAGGCACACTGATCCATCAAAAATATCAAGTTATTCCAACAGTGCGGCTTTGTGATGCGCAGGATTTGAGAAAGCGAGCTAATTAGAGACTGAAGTCGAGTTGGCGCCGGCTCAAACTCCCGACTTTATAACTGTTATTCTCATCCTATGATCTGCAAATTAGTTACTGTGCGGTAATAGTTATGACTACACAACGTAACCTCTGTAATCACAATGTATAATATGCTGGTACTACTGGTAGCTGAGAGAAAAGTACGATTTACTCAGCTTTTTGCTTTCAAGGGGATGGTTTTCATCAAACCATGTGTTGTTCAGAGCTATATTTCGTTAATCTAATTCCATGTATGATGTTGAATTTTACATCGTTGGATTCACAAGAAGACGACCTATCCAATTATGTAACATATATAGCTATGTGTGCCTGCACATAGAAATTACAGAGTGGTGAAATCGAGGCTTTTTTGGGTAAAATACGTGGCGTAATCGCTGGGTTAAAGTTACAAAGCCTTTAACTTGAGTAAACAAGGCTGGTCGAGATTGATGAGCTGAAGTGTAAACATTGCAGTCGTGACCCATTACGTAACAACATGAATGGGAGTTAACCAGATTATGTTATTAATCCGCTGGAAATGAACGCCGTTAAACTACCTTTTGGAAAGAGGACGTCCTGCATCACGGCAACCGCAGTGTTTGATCAGAGCAGATAACGATTTTATAATCTCTTAAGCTTCTGCAGGACAATGTCATTTGCCGACATCGGGACTGCTGCACGGCCGCAGTGCAAGGTAGTAACGTCGGCATTATTTTTGTCCTCTTCGGGGCCGCTCTTAGCGTCCAAAATTGGCCAGTTTTGGGCCACCATTCAAATGTTTGCTGGGAAATCACTAAATCGACATTGATAAGTCACAAGTGAGTGAGTGACTCACCATTATTCTTTGCCGTATCCTATGGCTGAACCTGATCGCCCATGGATCAGCCGTACTGTGTCAGGCCTAAAAGGAGTCCACACTAATTAAAATTTTAGCTTTCCAGGTTACCTTACAATTCTCATGCAAATAATCTGACAAATATAACAGCGGTCCAGGCTGTAGCCTGCAATTTCGCAAAGGCCATAACAACCGATCCGAGTTGTAGATTTACTGCTGAACTATTTTCATATAAATTATCAAGCGCCACGCTTGTCAAATCACCGAGATACCACAAAACCACTTTCCCTCAGATATCCGTGTGCATGGTTTATAACATGCATATATATGTATGATGAGTTACTTCTCTTGTCTTTCATCTCTTCACTAGCTCGCTAATATCATAAAATATGTGTTTTGGGGGTCTGAGGTAATTCGGCAAGTGAACCTAAACCATCGTAATATTATTGTTGGTGAAAGGTGATGTTTTCATAAGGAAAGTCGAGCTTTATATGGCAGACCATATGCCACATATTTATGTGGCATTTGATAGGCCTATATTATTATGATTAATTGACTAGAATAGATTATGAAATAACCAAATAACTTTGTGCATGATTATGATACATATTTAGATATTACATAATGATAAATGATCATAATGATACACATTACACTTAATATTAGGATAAAATAAGAAGATCAACCGCCACCATGGCCTGCCAGTGCAATTGCCCTATTTCAATTGGTTAATAACATGGAATATTTGTGATTATTCGAGTAAATACTTCAGAGGGGTTTCAGAAGGAAAAGAACTTACCCGCAGCGGACGACTGAAGTCTGCTCACAGCTGACATGTTCACTGCGTCACTGAACTTAAAAGTGGAATGGTCGAATGTGGCTTATGAAACAACAGTGCTAACTTCCCACAGAGTTTTTATAAAGTTTTTTTTCCCCAGGAATTACAACAATAAATTCGATTAACCAGGAGCTAAAAACAAAATATACTAATAATAAAAGTTAACATATGAAAGTCATGAAGCTGTTATATTGATTAAATTGCGAATTTCAACAACAATATTCGCCATTTAAGGAGTAGCTCTGATTGCTTGCAATACAATGATTGCCGTTCTAATACATAGTTCTCTGACAATAGCAGACAGGGTCAAGGACGAAAATTGCCGTACACCGTCCTAATTGGGCAAAATGCCATCATTCAATGTGTGGAACTGGGAATGAATTGATTCGTAAAATTACCCTGGGTCGTTCTTAGCCACGATATCAAATAATTCAATTGGCTTCACCAAATTAAATGCTATTTATGTGACTTTGGGCTTGACTGTGAATGGTATGTAGTGAAACAGAGAGTGACCCAAAATTTGGCGTATTCACTACTGTATTCGATCACTTAATTCACTAGTATTCAGGGCCTGACTCTATCAACATTTTGTATTCTGATTGAAAGTGCGGTATGTCGATATACACTAGTATTCGAAAAATATATATATATATATTGCGACATTGAATTCTTTGCAGTCGCAGCTGTCGAAAAAAGTAAAGGAGCATGATGGTATTCTGGAGCTCCTTCCGACCCTCTTGAGTCACACGGGCGCTTGACCAGCTTAATTTAGGGAGACGTCCGTGATATGAGTTCTACCTGTTCTTATGGATGAATCCAAAAGTTTTTTATATACTGGATACTGCCATAAACAGTATTATCCCACTTTAAAGTTGGGTTGATTAATCAAATTAAATCAGATCACTTGTCTAGGGCTGGGCGGATATTGCTTTAACACGGATACACGGATAACGGATATCCGTGTTACTAATATCCGACGGATACGGATACGGATATTTATGGCCAAACACGGGAGCATGCACCTACAGCGTAATGCCCCAGCGCCTGGCACACGCTGTGAGCGCGAAAGCCACGCTCTGCCTGCAGCAGTTAAGGACAAACGACCTTGACCTACTGCTTGCTTCTTGTACATTTCTTTTATCAAAACGCTCAGAATGAGTTTCAATGAGCACATGCAGACGGCTCGCTTGCCTGTCAATTTCACAGAGGTGAATTCCTTATCAGCGCAAGCTATTTCAAGTGTTTTTTCCCAACTTCACGAGTCGCAGATTATAAGCCCAAGACGGAACGACAGTAACGTGCACTTTGTGCTACAGTGTACACTTTCAATAAACATGATTTGGAAATGTACAAGCTTAGTAACTTCGTGAGGCGCAAGTCAGTTCATAGCTTCATGGCAATTATTGTTCTATAGAAAGTTTGAAATAATTCAAGTTGCAAGATCGCCAAGTAGCGGGCCTAGGCATATGTACTAGTCTGTATTAACTGTTCAATTTCAAACATGGTTCAAGGTCGAGAAAGTGATGAAATTCAGTGCTGTTTGTGGTTCACACGAAAACTGCAATTGACAAAGCTGTCACGTGTAACGGTGTTGAAAAATAGGCACTAAAGGAGATAGTCAACAACGCGTGTTACGTCACTTTTGCTTGATGACTGAAGAGATTCAAGGGCATAGAATTGTGTTCATTTAAAACAAATCAGAATTAGCGCATTGTTGACATCGTGTTATCTTGTAATTGACATCGCTCAGCTTCAGTGAGCAGCGTTTGTGTGCGGAATGGCTGCGCTACGCTCACTATGCGCTCGAAACAAACACTTAAAATTTACACTATCCGTGTTTAACTATCCGTGTTGAAACACGGATCACGGATAGTACTGAAAACCCCCAATATCCGTGCTGTCACGGATATCGGACACGGATATCCGCCCAGCCCTACACTTGTCACATGGGACTATGTACTACATGTAGTAATAGTTCAAAATTATTGTGATGAGTATTTGTTTCTTCTGCTGATGTTATTTGTGGCCGAGAAAACACACCAAAGGTGGTAACATAATGGGAAAGATTTGTTTTAAAATGGGTAAATTTGAAAATGGAAGGAATGGTTACTTTATGAAGTCAACAAAGCTAGGTCGCCGGTTTGTTCAATTAATAAGTTTGGAAAGTGAAAGTCGTGGATAAGGAATGGAGAGTTATGTAATGACATAAAAAATGCACCTTCATTTAATCGATCACATTGCAGAATACCAAATTGCAGCATAAAACATAATGAGAGCGATACTTGCATAATAAATAATGAGATAATTACTGCCAAATGGTGTTGCAGGACTATTGAATTCAAACTTTATATGGCAAGTATTGTTATAGTTAGTAACCATATACTACGGAACGACAGGGATTATCTGAATATAGCCTCAAACTAACCATTTTAAATCACCCGTGCATGTATTATGAAGAGCACTGGATCTTTCTTCTTTCCAATGACACAACTTCGAATTCACCCCACCTGACAGACATGTGGTATTTTCGGAAGTACATGCATTGCGTTTGTTTGCAAAGCGTCTCCAATTCTGACGTCATTTCCAAGAAGATGTTGAATGAAAAACACGGTCCTATCAGCATATCAACCTCCCAATATGATGTATTTTTAAATAGCTCAAAAAGTGTGAACACCCAGATAGCATTCAAGTGTCATTGTGATACCTATTTCGTGGCACAACTTGCCACATAAGTGAAATAAAAAGCCGCCACAATTGTACAATAATGCCCATCACATAGCCATCACTTTAACAACAACAAAAAAATGATTGCAGATGTGAACACAGATGTGGCAAAAAATGCTACAAGTGTGGCAGTTTATTTAGCGGATTAACCAAAACGGTCGGCGGTAACAATAGTGAAATGGCACAAACGGGCACATATGTGGCGATTTTTTAACTGTTTACATAAGGGATTAGGAGATTGGGCCTCACATGTGGCGATAAATGGTTCCTTTGAAGTCATTAGGTGATTGTTTACTCAAGAGATAAGACCATGAATGCAGGTCTGAATGACAGAAATTGGCACATATCCTGCACTCAGATGGCAACTTTCTATTGTTTGTTTAGGGGATTACTACACCAGATTAAAAAATATTATAAAATCAAAATCGTTATTTTTCTTACTATTTTATTGTTATTAACAGCAGATGAAAGGAAATAACCCAACATAGGAGAAAATTAAACAATAACATGTGTCATGTCAAAAGTCCTCGCTTGTGGAACCTCGTGAGTCTATGGACTTCGTAGAACGCTGCTTCTCCGACTGCAATGTCCTACTTCATCAAGACTGGTTGAGGATGAATTGATTTTTTTTACAGATAGCGACTGGAAGAAGAACAGAATCATAATAATTACCATAGCTAGGAAGTACTAATAAATCGGCTTGCATTATCCATACACAAATATTTATACAAAGGAATTGGAAACATATCAGTTTCAAACATATTGAAAATAATTCCAAATACTTACTGCATGCTGTTGTTGAACCCCCAAGAGTTGAACCCTAATTGTGCCGACACGGTCATCAGCTCCAGCAGGCTGTTGCAGACAGTCTTGTTTGTGTTTGATCCTCCACAGCCGAGCCTGGTAATCTAGAAAGAGAAAAAAACATATATCAGAAACTCAGCAGTATTAAAGCACAACACAATTGAACGCAGAGTTAAAGCAAGTATGGATTATCTAATAAGTGAATAATCAACAATCTCAATTCGACGAAGATTCAGGATCCAATAAGAAGAGCTATCAAAACGAGATTTCTTACATTACCACTGGAGCAATTACAGTGGAATCTGTGGTATATCGAGATGCAATATTATGGCATCTGAACATCCTGGACATTAAGCAATCGACTCTTAAGCCATAACGAATTGAACCCCTCCCCCCAAATTTAGGGGTTGGTATAATCGCGCAAAGCTAATCATTTAAGTGTAAGAAGGAATCGAATACGATTGATAACTGATGAGCAAAATCATAATTCACGCAGTATATCTCTTTGAAGTCATAACAACGAGCGCACCTCAACTTTTCAGTTTCATGCACGGCATTATCGCCCAATCTACCCTGATAATTGAATATTATCAAAAGCTTAATATAGTATGATACATGTGAGCCGCTCATAGATCGCACATTGAAGCATATAGATGTATATGCATGCCTAGACAATAGCATGCGTGCATCATACATGTACATTTGTACACTACCCGTGCATGCGTAGGCCTACACGCGGAAGAAGGCGACTCAGTCAGGTGCTATGTGCGCTGTGTATTCAACTTTTAAGTGTCCCGTCGCGTCTGTTTGCTGTTCAGTTGATTAAACCTTCGGACGTGCATGAAGTCATCCATCAAAGAGGACACATACTTGACTTGGTCATTACCAGAACTGACTCATCTCTCCTCCTGTCATCTAGAGTGAGGGATCATTGCATCTCAGACCACTTCTCAGTTTTTGTGAACATTGATGTGCCAAAGGTGCCAAATCCCGTAAGGGAAGTAACATACTGTAGGATTTCCTCTATCGACCCAGCTTCCATTGAACAATTCATCACTGCTTCACCTCTCTCATCGCCACCCAAGAATCTGAGTCTTGATGAGATTGTGTAGAGGTACGACTTTGAGTTGAAGACAATTCTCGACCAGATCGCCCCAGCCCGCACCAAGAAGTTTCTTCTACGAAGAAATGTGGAATGATACAATGATAGCATCCATGCTGAGAAGCAAGGACGTCGCAGAGCTGAGACTTGTAGGCAGACAAAATCAACCGTTGACTGCCATTGCTATCAACAGGCACGAGATGACGTTCACACCATGATCGACGAAGCGAAGCAGGACTTCTACCAGGACAAAGTCGCTGCTTGCACGAGCGACACTCACAAGCTCTTTGCTATTGTTAATGGCCTGCTTAGCAGAGCAACCACCAGTCCTCTACCAACATCATCGGACAATCTTGCGGAGAGATTCAGTGATTTGTTTCATAGAAAAGATCCAATACATCCAGCCAGCCATTCTTTGCTGCAACACCCCCACATTCTACCTCAACCAACTATCGAATCGACACTCGAGACTTTCTCCACTCTTTCACCGGCAGACATGATTGCGCTGTTGAACGACACCACTCCCAAAGCTTGTTCACCTGACCCACACCCAAAATCCATCCCTCCAGTGCACCATCATGAACATCCTGAATCAATCACTCGAGACAGGAGTCTTCCCGGATTCCTTTAAGAGAGCCATTGTCCGGCTGCTTCTGAAGAAGTCGTCGCTTGACCGCGATCAGTTGAAAATTTACCGGCCGGTGCCGAATCTTCCTTTTGTGTTAAAAGTGATCAAAAAAGCTGTGGCAAAGCAACTGATCCACCACCTCCAAGAAAATTCATAACTGGAACCATGCAGTCTGTGTACAGAGAGGGGCATAGCACGGAAACTGTACTCCTTTGCATCCAGAACGATATCCTGTGCGCCCTCGACGAGAGGAATGCAGTGTTGTTAGTGCTTCTAGATCTCTCCGCTGCGTTCGACAGTGTCGACCATGCCGAACTTCTCAGAAGGCTTGAGACACTTGGTGTCCATAGATCTGCTTTAGCCTGGTTCTACTCTTATTTAACAGGCATGAACCAAGTGACTTGTGTGGGATTAGAGAAATTTGAACCTGCTCTTCCTTCTTGTGGTGTCCCTCAAGGGAGTGTCCTCGGCCCTATGCTCTTCACTGTTTACACTTCGTCTCTTGGCCAGCTGCTCCGCCAACACAGTGTTACATATCATCTCTGTGCTGATGACAGCCAACTATGGAACTGATGCAATCCGCACGATCCACACCAAGCGGCACTACAGATGGAAGCCGGCGTTGCATTAGTACAAAAACGGATGGCCAACCATTTTCTTAAACTGAACTCTGTAAAGACCGAGTTTCTGGTAATTCTGTCAGCCAAGATGCCGCGTAATATTCCTTGCTTTTGCTTATTGGTTGGTGATTACGAACTGGAGCCATCACCTAAAGGATGGAATCTTGGAGTCATCATTAACCATCAGGCAGGCTACTATGAACGACCAGATCTCATCGGTGTGTCGCTTTGCCTACATGCAACTGCGCTGCCTGAGGAAGATCAAGCATTCTGTCAATCGTGAAGCCCTGGAGGCACTCGTCCATGCTTTCGTGACATCCAAACTGGACTATGGTAATTTCCTCTACATTGGAATCCTGCAGTGCCAACTCATTAGGCACTCAACGAGTACAGAGTTGTGGGGCGCGTCTGCTCACTGGTGCCGACCGTTGCGACCACATTTCCCCCATTCTGCGAATGCTACATTGGCTCTCAGTGGAGCAGCGCAAAGGTTTCAAAGTCGGCCTGCTGATGTACAAGACCATAACTGTTGACGCACCGCAGTACCTGTGCAACTTAGTTCATGTCGATGTGCCAACTCGAACACTTAAATCTAGTCATGAACAACATCTCTGCATTCCATTCACTCGCTCTCACCTAGTCAAAACCTCCTGTTTTAGTTATATTGAATCTTTCCTTTTTAATTCTTTACCACCACATGTCAAGCATGCACAAACTGTTGAACTTTTAAAAAATCATCTGGAGACCCATTTTTTTTTCTTTTATGTAATTCATTCTGTATATTGTGTCAGCGTTTAGAGCAAGAATTTGGATTTTTTGCTATAGAAAATAAAGTTTTTTTTCATTTAATCTAGGTCGCTACATTTGAAAAATCTCAAACAAAAACACCAGCAAAGGAAAATCAGTATTTTGCAGCCGCATTAACGAGTGGCATTCTACTTTCATGTATTGTTCTTGTAGCACTATTCAACACTTGTTCTCTTACTGCACATCTTATTACAGTTGTCCTTTTTTGAATTTTGATGCACTTGACGGATTTGCTGATTTCTGGAGGGAGAACATCAGGCGACTATTAAGGCTGCCTCATCACTCACACTCACGCTACATTACACCACTGCTAAACAAACCCGATTCACTCACCCAGTTACGTACATGATTTGCCAAGTTTTTGTGCTTCTGTTAAAATAGCACTAATCTAGTAATCTTGTAACATTAATTTGCTGCACATTCACATTCAATAGCCATTCAATGGTAGCTAATAATCTGAGAAACATCATGTCCATCCTAAATCTTAACTAAGAAACTCTACTTACCCTGCTAACATCCATCTAATCAACAGCTGACTCAAAAGACTTAACAGAACTCAAAGCCACCTAGACAGCTCCACTTGCAATAGCATTATAGAACTGTTTAAAATACGAGACTGTCAATTGTTTTCAATTCTTGACTCTTTGAAATTGAACAACTTTTATTTGATATTTGTACTGATTAAATAGGCTAATCGCTCTCACTGATTTTTCTTTTTCATTTTTCGTTTTTACATTTTACTTTTTTTTTCACGTTTTCATTTTCTTTAACTATGTCATTATTATCATTGTAAAAATGCATGTTAATGTGAATGGCATGAATAAAATTATTATTAGTATTATTATTATCCTACTGGTACTACTGGTACTATAAAATTATGCACATTATTTCAAAGCTTTAGTTTCTCATCTCTAGGTCACATCTCTTGAAGTTTGCCGACGACACCAAAGTATACCTTCCGCTGAAGGATAGTAGCAGCCACGAGATTCTCCAAGCTGATTTACATGAGTTATGCAAATGGTCAGAGGATTGGCAAATGTTATTTAACGTCACTAAATGTGCCACTATACATTTTGGTTACAACAACCCTCAACACACCTACTCAATGTTTGGATTAGCCCTGAAAGGCGTGGAGAGTACCAGGGACCTAGGAGTGGTTATCAGTAATAACCTAAAACCAAGCCAACAGTGCATAACAGCGGCAAAAACGGATAAATAGAGTATTAGGTATGGTCTACCGTAACATAAATAACAAGTCTCCCAGGGTAATGAGAAAGCTCTACATGCAGTTGGTCCGCCCACACTTAGAGTACGCGGTGCAAGCATGGTCCCTCTGGCTAAAGAAGGACGTCGAACTTTTAGAGAGTGTACAGAGGCGAGCAACAAAGATGATTCAGGGCTTCAGAGACCTAAGCTACGAGGAGCGGATCAGGAGGCTCCACTTGACAACACTGGAGGAGAGACGCCGGCGCGGAGATAAGATTGAGGCGTTTAAGATCATAAAAGGCCTAGAGTGTGTGAACCCCAGTCACTTCTTCGACCTGGCCAGAGCCAACAACCGAACCAGAGGACATGCCCTGAAACTGAGGAAAAGGCACTCCAGGCTGGACTCAAGAAAGTTCTTCTTCTCAAACAGAGCAGTTGATAGCTTTAATGCTTCACCACCCCGCGCAGCGCTATGTAACACTGTATTAAATTTTAAGAAGACAATTACCTTCGGAGAGAGGGCCAGCGATAGGCTATAAGCCTCTGCCCTTTTGAACCGTGGCTTGTCCACGGTTCAGGTAAATTCAGGTAAATTCACTGACTTTGCGGCTGGTAGTATTTTTTCATCGAGACCCATTTACGGCAGACATGGCGGACGATTTTGAAACCTTTTGTGATAAATCAAGACAAAATTTGACTGAAGCCCAAGAAGACTGGCGTAATATAATTAAGAAGGTGCATATTGTTATTTAAACTCTTTATTTTCCATTGCGATGCTTTTTTTCCCGATTTTCAATTGAATGAGTTCGGATAAGACATTTCAACACTCGCCTTCTCAGGCTTCTCAGCCTTCAATGCCTTGAACTGCCTTCTGCGGCACAGGTTCCCCCCTGGGGAAACGTCTCTGCGTCTACTGCACAGGGAGTCTTACCAGTGGGCTCTGGTTACATGAAAGGCCTGTGCAGCCTTTTAGACAGTATATAAATAGTATCAAGGGAAGTCACTGATTTCTTAGATTAACAATAACAAAGCCCCAGAACTTCTGGGGCTTTGTTATTGTTAATCTAAGAAATCAGCTTCTGGCAGAAGCTACATTCCCTTCACGGGAGAGAGCTGAGGGCTCGGATCTGGCAAGATTATGAATCATTTATTCACTATAATTATGAATAAATGAACCTATAGAGTAATAGGCACCATCAATTTCGTACGGCAATAAATAATTTAGTAATTACTAATTAATTGCTCCAAAATGCTTTCATTTCCAAAACGACTAGCAACAGGGAAGATGGCTGTTGCATTCACCTTAACAAGCCACTCAGTGATTGATCAATAATAGTCCAGCTGAGAAATGCCTTTGAAATTAAGCAAAGCATTCATTTGATAGAGTTCAGTCCAGCAGTATGATTTTATAAAATATTCCATGCATATAACAGTATTCATAAAATTTTTAGATCGAAATACTGGTTATAAATTCTAAACTTATTAGATAGATAACGCAACATGTTGTGAGGTATATAAAACGATTCTAAACATATACACCGGAGGGCGTTGTATGTGTTGTCTGCTAATTCCCGTCAAGTCAACTTACTTATGCAATGTGTCTTCTGACTATAACTCCTGTTTCTAGCATATTCCATGCTCAATTTAACTCTTCAGAATAGCTTTTATTGTTCGAGAGACAATTACAGACAGGATGATTCACTCTAAAGCCATTATTTTTTATTAAGAATGTATTCTAAGCTCTACACTGTTGCCGCTCCATTCCGGTTTTAAGGATTTTATTTCGAGATTTAGCGATTTATATGCATATAATTTAGCTCAGTGTTATGGATAATGGGATAAAACACACATAATGACATTACTCGTATAATAGCATACAATCATGGTATATGCATAGGTGTGTCATAGTCACAACGATAATGAAATTTCTGTTAAATATACAGAAAAATAATCTTAAATGCTGAATTCACGTCAGTTGTCCTTGATGAATATCGTTTCACTTTCTTTGCAGTATGATCGAGTGTTTGATAAGAGTGACGAGATCGATTTGAATACTCTCACCATAGTGGAAGACAGAGGTAGGCACCCCCCCCTCCTCTTTGCTCTCAATTCTTGAACTCTCTGTTTTCAGGTCATATTAATGATGCGTCATTCCCATTCAGGGAATTTGGCAAATGTTCACTTGGCAAACATAAGATGAAAGGCAAAAAGGTCACTGATGAAGGAAACCTCTCTTCCGGTGCATCCAATCAAAGTGGACCAGAGGTACGTATGTGAAAGTAAGCTTTGACTTTTGATGTACTGTTCTTTATAGAAGGCTGCTGCATGCGCTGATCTAGACATGACGATTGCCAGCATTCTCACTGGTGAGATGAAAAGCAAGAGATTTTAATTTTGTTTACAAATATCATTTGTTTCATCAGCTGATAACGGTCCTCGAATGCCCATCTCAGACGCAGAGACACTATCATCCGATGACAGTTCTTCGTCCTCGCATATATTCTCGGACGATTGTTCATCATCTTCATTGTCAGAGGACAGTGAAGATCAGAATGAGAAATGTAAAATGCCAAAGATTGAAACGCCGGTGGAATCTTCAGCATCGGATGAACCTAAGGAAAAATTCATTCACCAGTGGATAAATAGGGTGAAGGACTGGATGCCACAGTCCCCTAGCAGCAGATACTCATCCCTTGACACTCAGGATCCAAAGGACGATGATCTCTCAAAAGATCAAGAAAAGGTCATTGACTTCCTGGTGTCAGGTGAGCAGAGTGTCGGTTCTCCTCCCGGGACACCTCTCCACGGTCAGGTGAAGCAGATGTTTGACGACATCAAGCGATCCGTCAAGAAGCGCACGTCTCCCCCTCCCCCTGCGTGTGTGGACTGTCAGTCATCTGAGTCAGATTCCAACGATGATGTTGTTCAGCGATCGTTTGACAACCTTTGGCATTCTCAGTTTGATTCTCTCTCAATTAACTCTGCCACTAAATCTCGTTCAAATGTCTGTCAGCAATCTCTGAAAAGTGATAAAAAAGCACATCAAATTAAACAACCGAAACTTCCCCTCGAGAAATCAGAGAATCATGTGAAGAAGCAGAGGAGTTTATTCCCTGATCATGAGAAACCTCATCTCTGCTCTCCGAAATCTCAAACTAATGCTAAACCGACGACTGTAAGACGTATTCAAAGCACCCACATTTCATCTCCCACACTCCCTCCTCCTGCTCTCGCTCCCCCAGCACTTCCCAAAATTCTCAGAGCAGTGTCTTCTCCTGGCAGCAACTATCTCCCTCTTCCAGTCAAAGACACACATATTTCATCATCCTCGGAGGATGACTATGACCCCAGTCCCCCTGCGAACAAATCCTGGTTCCACAATTCTTGGAAAACGCTACATTCCAAATTGACTCCCAAATCCAAGGAGTATCAACATATACCCACTAAGTCACCCAGAACTGGCAAAGTGCCAGATCGATCTCTGGCAATCAGCCAATCTGAAGAATCTGAGAGTGAGCAGGGGACACTGCTGAATGCTTCCTCTGTTTGTGGCGGGAAGGGGAAGTGTGACCAGACGTTCTGCTTTGAATGCCTCAGCGATTGAATCTCATTCCGTATAATGAATTCTCAATTGTGCATACTTCGTTCAATGTTGTATTTTAGATGATCGAGAATAAATGTCCCTTGTATGTGCCAGTGATTCCGTTTGTTTTCTCTTCTTTCTATATGTATGTACTGTAAGCCTTTCAGTGTGTTAAGTACTGGTATGTAAGATTATCTGATTAAGCAATGTGATCTTAGCATTGCAGTATAGTTTGGCTTGTGGCCTTTTATAGCTCAATTTATATGATTTGTGAATTCAGAGATAATCTTAAAAGTTAAAATTCACTAAAGTGTGCTTATAGTGCAAAAGTATTCTCAGCTTCAATTCCTTTGGGTGAAATGCATATAATTATTATGTGCATCAAATTCATGTATTATTTACATTATAGAACTACATGCGTTTATTTGTTCATTGATTTCATATCGCAGACATTTACGTGACTCATCGGAAGCAACGCCTGCTGACTGGCTTAGAAATTGGAAAGCCGCTCAATAAACCCACATACATGTAAATATTAATCGGTAAACAACACAGGTCTATTGTAAATGCAATTTAATACCAATACATGTATGCAATGAACCTACAGTTTTTTGTGTGTAATAATTATTATGCATGCATCGTAATTCGTTCACTGCAGAAGCAAATGTACCTGGGCATTGATTATATCTTTCGACTACAGAGTACAGACATAATATGCAGTACATGTAGGCCTATACACTTGGATGATCTACGTGATCCTAAGTCTTCATGTATGAGGGTATGGTGGACTATTGGTACTATGTAGTATATCATTATCGGCTACCATAGAAAGCAGTCACGCAGAAAGCTGGAATTTTCGTGAATAAAGGACAACGTGTCCGATGAAATTAGCAAGCACCAATCTGCCCAGTACGTCATGTGATTAGATTTACTTGTACCACGGACGGCGGACGCTGATCTGCGTGAAGCAACGGTCGGAATTTCGTCAGAATTCGTCAACTCGACACAAAGCATAAGATCACAAATGAATCAAAACGCACCGCACATTCGCGCTTATGTCCTCCGTTACAATAAATGCTTACAATAATTATGAACATCAGACAGATTGAAGGATATAGGGCGCGCATCCGATCCTCAATCTGGCTGATGTGATTCGAGATCATCCGGATCTATGGCAGCCACAGAGTTATTCTTTCCTACAAAAACGAGCATTATATCAATTAAATTTCAATTCCTTTCTAAATTACTTAGATTTCATACTTCCGTAGCTGACATACTACAGAGACGTACCCTGAGGTATACAGACCTCGCCCGATAATCTGTGCTAATACT
>KB309292.1:103120-167088 GCA_000328365.1 Capitella teleta
AGCGCATAAGGCATCTCAAGCTGAGTCAAAGTGAGAGAAATTGAAGTGAATGTTTATCCACTGATATTTCTGTTTACAGGGAGCGTGCAAAAATGGCTGAAATGTTGAAGCAAATGGAGGAAGAAATGAGTGCAATGAAACAGCAAAATGCCGAGTTGAATGAAGCAAATTTATCTGCCCAAAAAGAGGTTTTAAGTGTGGCACTGTTTTCATCACCTGCATTATTAACTTTCTAATTTTAGCTTCAGCAGCGTTCAGAAGAATTACCTGAAGATGACACTCGGACTGATCAGCGTTTGACTGAACTGAGAAAAGAGGTGCGTATCTCTGGGTTTCCATCGATGGCTCTGAGACTTTTTTCGTTTCAGCTTGAACATTTGCAAGCGGAGAACGCCTCCGAGTGGGCCAAGAGGGAGAAACTGGAGACGGAAAAAATAGCATTGGAAAGAGACAACAAGCGAATGCGCAGTGAACTTGTTGCACTCAACGAAGAAATTGACAAACAGCGCAAACAGTCATCTCCCGTTGACGCTGACCTCAAGGCCGTCCAGGTGGAGCTGCAGGGAAGGACGCGTGAACTTAGTGACGTGCGTCATGCAT
The DNA here is from genome assembly GCA_000328365.1 of Capitella teleta. Taxonomy (NCBI): domain Eukaryota; kingdom Metazoa; phylum Annelida; class Polychaeta; family Capitellidae; genus Capitella; species Capitella teleta. The sequence continues at coordinate 103,721 of KB309292.1, forward strand.
ACAGCAAACAGAAAAAGCTAATAGCAGAGATGACCGGAGAACTCGATCACACACGCAGTCGCGCTGAGCAGTACGAGGCTGAGGTGAAGAAAGTCAGAGGTCGTGTTGAGGAGCTGAAGCAGGATTTAGCGACAGCTGAGGACGACGTTCGTGCTGGGGTCATCTTTCAACATGCTCTCACTCTTTGTTCATTTGCAGGTCGACCAACAAACGCATCAAGTTCGCAAGTTACAACGCAGTAACGAAGAGTTACAGCAGCAAGTAGAGGGTTTGCAAGTCCAGCTGCAGCATATGACCACACGGTGAGATGTAGTGTGAACGCTAGCATGCAATTACATTGTTTTCTCTCTGAGTTTCCTCTGATTTCTATTTGTTTTTTGGTCGTTTTCTTCTAGCACGGATATCGATCCTCTCGAACAAATCATTTGTGATTTGGCAGAGTTTGCGAGGTCGCCTGACTTCTAGATTTTGATGCGTGTGAGATGGCATTTGCAAATGCAGCATGTGAATCTCAGCTTTTTCATGTTATTCTTCTAGTTAAGATTTCATTCTATTGAGAACCATAAATTGCTGATTTTGTTCAAATAAGTACGATGCAGATTCTGTTCGTGGTTGATTAAGAATGCTTTGATGATTAAAAATCTCAAATTAATAATTTGAGGTTCCCTATGCTTAATGAAGTGATTCAATTGGAAATTGGAAATGACATAATAAGCTCATCAAATCAGAATCTTAGTGGTGTTAAATAGTGTTTCTTAGAATACATGATTACTGAAAAAAAATCACATTTCCGATAAAGCACCCAATTTTTCCCTTCATGTTTTTGTTGTCAAATTTTGAGTATATTTTCCTAATTTTCTTTATAATTTATAATTTATGAATTATGAATTTTTATTTTACATTTCAGTCTGCGTAGGTCCAGTAATCCATTGTTGTCCAGTCGTGCGTCCAGCCTCAAGTCCTTTGACGGCCTTCTTGACTCAGACCATGAAGGCAGTACCCATGGCGCCAGCTAATTCCTCAGTTCTGTTTTGTGTGCGAAGACTCTTGTAGCAAATATCTATGTTGATGTGTTCTAAGGGAGTTCTCTTCTCACTTTAGGTGATTTACATTCCATTTGTTCTTTGTATAATGGCTACCTGGTTAAGCTTAACCTCTTGACCTCTACAAAAAGGGGAAACCCCATGGTTATTCTGGTTAGTAGAGGTTCAGCTTAATCATTTTTGTGGACGATACTGTTGACAAAATGCACCCCTTACGCCGAGTTAAATCAAAAACTGTTTCTGTTTTATTATTTATTAGAGCATGCTTTTATTTATTGATTGTGTTATTTAATTTTTATCTCTCTAAATGTGCAAACCGCTGATCATTATAAGGTTTTCTTTTTAATAGCATTTTTCATTATCTTTTTTTGTTTCCTCTGGGTAAAAATTGCTTGCAGGTTTTCATAGCGCTATTATTTGTGTGTCTCCCTTCTCTGTGGTGTTATATTTGATCGGACCCCTTTGCAGTGACTGCCAAAATCTGCGTGTATTAATTGAATCCGGTCGTGAATTTTAATTATTTTATTTTAATGTTTATTGTGTAATCTGCATGTACACTGATTGGTTTATAGCCAGCCTCGAGAAATTTCATCCAATTCAAAGTTTGTACTTATGCAAGTTTTTGTTCCTGATTCATTGCCAGTGAGAAGGGTTGTAAATGTATTACCATTGATTTCTTATTATATATTTCCTTTTCACTTATATGGTTCTCACCATGTATCTTGCCGTTTCGTTTTATGTTCCAACATGACTTAGTTTGCGAATTCACATCTAGAAATTAGTATTTTTCTTGTGCACAATTTAATTTTTATCATCGTATGAGCTGGTTAGAATTATTCCATATCTTCCATTTTTTTATCTAATGAAAAGTATTTTTTTTTTACATAATGCTCTTTTGTGAGAGGTATGAATAAATCAACGAGTCCCATTGTAATTTTCTTCTTGTGTCTTTCATTCTGTGTCTTGGTTAAGGTCTGCATGTTTCGTAATTCATAACAGTATTATCTATCAAGTGATCAAATGAATTAAATAATAATTCGTCGACAAGTCTGAATCTGGGCATTAACATTTATGAATCATAACGGCATTAGTGCGTGGCGCCTCTTAGTGAGAAATATTGCTGGGCGTATCACCACCATATAAAACAAAAGCGCAACACAATAGAGTGCTACGCTAATGTCAATATTTACTAAAAGTTAAACAATAATAGTCAATATATTATACATTTTAATGCATAGAATTTGATCAAAATTGTCACTCGCTGGATATACATTAATCATAATATGATTATATATTCTAGATCCCGGGTGATATCCTTACGCTTAAATATCCGGTCAGTGTTCACCATGGAGGATCATCGACGTGTCAAGCGGCGCATCCTGTTGTCAGGGGCCGCGATCGCCTTCTTCGCCCTTTTATGCACCCCTACTGTTGCCTCAGAAGGAATTAATGAACTAGACTCTAATTATGACCGTAGACTCGATGGGAAATTCCAGCCCGCCCCCTCTGGCAAGAGGAATGCCCCAGGTCCCGGCCCTGGAGACGGAGTCGAATCACTTCCATTCAACCATCCATCTGACGGTCACGACTCCGATGTAGCTCCGCAGGGCCATGCCGATGTTGACAGCCTTAAACACCTCCCCGTCATTCCAACGTTAGCTAAGAAGCCAATGGCATCAATGCGTGACGACGGTGATGCACCTAAGTATCATCCATTGCCAAATCAGGCGAATCAGGATCTTTTGAATCGGCCTGTGATAGGCGGTGTTCCAACGGTCGCTCCTGTGAAAGCCTTCGCAAGGAAACGCGAACCCATCAAGATTGCCAAAAGTGAAGAGTGTGCAGAGGATGTACGCACTTTCTGCGGGAAAAACACCAAAACCGACAATTTTGCTGTTCTGGATTGCCTGCAAGACGACGATAAAGTAATTACACCTGTTTTATATGTTGTGATTACTAATCCATTCTCCTTCAGGCTGCTGGGGAAGTCTCTGAAACCTGTCAGCACGTAAGCTGCATTCCGCTCTGTCAGCATTTATTTTTCAATTCTTTCTTTCTCTTTGTAGTTCATCTGGCAGTACAAGCGGGACTTAACCACAGACCCTCGCTTTGACGAAGCAGCTGGTCAAGTTTGCAAAGAGTCCTTAGATAAGGTCACTTTCAACCGTCCAATTTTAAAGACTTGATTGATAATAATTATCTTCTTCACTCAGTTGCCAGAATGCCATGCACAAGAGAAAGCCACTGGTCAGCTGATATCATGCATGATTGAGCACAAGGCCAACATCACCAGCCCCAACTGCAAGCAGTTCCTAGTCAAAATGGAGAAAATCATCTTTTCTGATTACCGACTTATTTATAAATTCACCGACGCATGTGAAAGCGACGTGGAGAAGTTGTCGTGCGGTCGTTTGGCAGGAGTTGACGTGAGTGGCATGGAGCTGCGTCTCTAGCGTTTTGTTCATTCTTCTTCCTTCATAGCATCCTAGTTCTCAAGGCTTAACGATCAACTGCTTATCCAAGAAAATCAAGATGCTCACCGATCAGTGCAAGCATGAGATTCTACGGGTGGCCGAATTGCAGAGCGAGGACTATCACCTTGATCGACCTTTATTCTATGCGTGTCGTGAAGATCGTGAAATCTTCTGCCGCAAAACACCATCTGGAGGAGGGAAGGTCTTCAAGTGCTTGTATCGTCACAAGTTTGAGAAGTCGATGAGCCAGGAGGTGGGAGGGTATTCTTTTCTGCTTTCACTTTATTTTTGGATTTATATTTCAGTGTCGAACACGGCTGATTCTTCGACAGAAGCTCATGCAGGAAGATTACAAGGTGCGTCATTTTGTGTGTGTGTTGATTTCTCTATTTTTTGTGGTAAAACACAGGTAAACAAAGCATTGAGCGATGCGTGTCAGCAGGACATTGTGGACCACCAATGCCTGAAGGATCTGCAGCCTGGAGGCAGCTTCAAAGAGGCGAAGATGGCCACCATTCTGCTCTGCTTGGAGACCGTCATCAAGGATGGTGCGTGCGTACCCTTGCTATCACAGATTCACTCGTACGTCGCTGGCAGGTCAAGAAGTGCGGCCAGAGTGCGTAGCTGAGCTGAATGACATGCGGCGCGCCCTTCTTGAGGATTATGAAGTCAGCCCGAACTTGGTGATGGCTTGCTCTGTGGAGATCCAGACGGAGTGTGAGCCCATGGAGAAAGGCGGCCGAACCCTGCATTGCCTCATGGATCTCGCTCGGACGAAGAGAGTCAACGGAGAGAAGCCAAAGGAGCGAATCAGCTCACAGTGCAAGGCAGAGGTCAGTGACTTCTTCCATGTGCTGACTCATTCAATTCGCTCGTCTTCTTTCAGCTGAAAGCTCTGCTAAAGGAGGCAGACGTTGGTGAGAATTACGAGTTGGATCCCGCGATGCATGAGGCATGCGCCCCTGTGGCCAAAACCCTCTGTCACGACCAGGCCCCCGGTGACGGAAAGTGGGGAACACGCAATTGGAGAGGAATGTTTCTAATGTTGCTTTTTCAGTGTGATTTCATGCTTGATGCAGAATATTGAAAACAATTACATGAACGATGTGTGCAAGGAGCGGCTCATGGAAATTCAATATTTCATAGCCAGGGACTTCAGGTAATTCAGTTTTTTTTTTCTCCCTATAATAAAGTTGACTTAAATCTTTTGAGTACATATTTCAAAGATTTTTTACTGAATGCCTTGATGTGACAGCCTGGACCCTCGCCTCTTCAAGTACTGCCGCAGGGATGCAATGACATTTTGTCACGCCAGCTCCAAGTGGCATGACCAAAACAACCTGGCTCCAGACCAAGGACCGTTGCTCTTCTCCTGCCTCTATCGCCATGTTAAACTCTTCTCACTTGATCCAAATCTTCAGGTGCCTAGAGCGGACGCAAGTGCTCATGCCAAGTGGACACTCCCCCACCCTAACCCCGATTAAAAGTCTTCTTTAAAGGTCATTTAAAGTCGTTTTTTAATGATGCATTACAGCCTGGCCCCTCGACTCTACCGTAATTGCCGAAGTGACGTTGACACCCTGTGTCCCCAGGACTTGCAGGATGCCCAGGCATTTTCTTGCCTCTATCGAAACCTAAAGTCCCATAAGGTGCACATAGTTGTGTGGTTATAAGGGGAGGTCCACTGCATGACTCACTTAGCATGCAGTAGTTTACTAACCATTCAATTGCTTCTCATTATTGCTAGGCCTCTAGCCACTTTGTTAGATGTTTTATTTGTATTTTTGTGAATTCCTTGTCTCTACTACGTAATACTTATTCATAAGCATAGTTGAAATTTGCTAAAATTTAACCCTGTTGCAATGACATGCACGCCTCGAGTGTTCACATTTTCTCTGCTTGCAGGTTTCGCGATCGTGTCAGTTTGAGGTGCGACGTGTGATGCACCAGCGAGCGATCAGCGTTGAACTGGAGCCGCGCATAGAACGGCCGTGCCTCAGTGATCTGGCCAGTATGTGCAGCGACTCGGATAACTTAGAGACCAAGGGCCAGGTGGCTGAGTGGTTTGCAAAATTAGGCAAAGATTATGGTTGCTGTTATTTCAGGACATGCGCTGCCTGCAGGACCATTTCAAGGACCTGTCGCAAGAGTGTCGATGGGCCGTGGGAAATTTCACACAGGACGAAGACGAGGACCCCACCTTGGACCGTATGCTACGCGATGCCTGTTCTCCCATGATCAAGCAGTTCTGCAGTACGCTCATTTCGGACAATGCGGATCCCGGTGAAGTGATGCGGTGTTTGGTCGACAACAAATACGACCCTAAAATGGCTCCCAAGTGCAGAGCTGGCGTGGAGCATCACCAGATAGTGAGTAGTCTTGGCTCAAAGGAGTGCTCATCATTCACTCAATTGTTTGTAGATCACTCTGGAAGATTACCGCTTCTCTCTGAAGTTCAAGGAATCGTGCAAAGACGACGTAGCTCACCAATGCCGTGGCATGAAGAAGAAGGCTGATGTTGTGAGTTGTCTCAGCAAAACCGTTCGAGACGATATTCTTCAGGATGCCAGTAGTCACCGCATCTCAGAACGGTGTAGGGCGGAACTGAGGTACCAGCTCCAACAGAGAGTGGGTAACAGTAGGGGTTTTGCTCATGTTATTTTCTTCTTTGGTGTCCTGCAGAGCAGCAACATCAAATTGGATCCTGATCTGGAAGAGATGTGCTCCAATGACGTGCAATTGTTGTGCGCTAATGTTTCACCCGGCAAGTCACAGGTAATGAGCTCAGTTCTGTTGTGCTGCATTTATTGACCTTTTGACCCCAGGTCATTCGATGCCTGAGGGAGCATGAGAAGAGTCTCTCTAAAGGCTGCTACGAGAAGGTCTTTGACCGAGAGGTGCGTGAAGGCGACCTTTGACCCTTGCTTCTGAGCAGGTTTCTTTCAGAAATCCGAAGCAGAGGACCCGAACAACGACTTCCTGTTGATGACGGCGTGCAAGCGCATGATCAAAGTAAGTGCTGGAGAAGGCTTTTTTTAGCTCATGGGTGCATACGTACTTACAGCGACACTGCATGGAGAAATCTCCCCGTGAAATGTTCAGATGTCTGCGTCACTATAAGGAAGATGAGGATTTTGACGACAAGTGCAAAAAGGTCATCATACTCAGGCAGAGGATGCGGGTCAAAGGTCAGTTGCTGCCGCAGAGGTCATGAGTCAACGTTTTTTCTGTTGTGCAGATATCCATTTGAACCCCAACTTGGAGAAAGCGTGCCATCAGGACATGAAGAAGTTCTGCGATGAATCAATTGCTGCCAGCAAACAGGATGCCATAGAAGCAAACTACCTGACCTGCCTCCGAGGCCGGTTTGCTCGCAGGGTGAGTGCTGAACGCCGCTCATTTGGTGCGTGTCAATTGCTCGTTTACAGATGTTGTCCACGTCCTGCGCTGATTACATGGGAGAGCTGATCAAGGAGATGGCGCTGGATTATAAGCAGGACGTAGCGCTGGCCAACGACTGCAAGGAGGAGATCAACACGCTGTGTCTGCACGACAAAGCCAGCGACGATGAGGACGGGGGTCAGGTGGAGGAGTGCCTCAAGGACAAACTCAAGCAGCAGGCCATTACCAACAAGGACTGCGTCAGGCAGATCGTGCGGGTTTTGTACGAAGACCGAGTTGATGTGCAAGTTGACCCCGTTCTGCACAAGGCGTGCTCTCTGGACATCAAGCACTACTGCCACGAAGTGCACAGGGGCGCTGGCAGACGTGAGTCGCTATCTTGATTCTGCGTCACCCACTGTGATTGTGTTATTGTTGCAGAAATGTCTTGCTTGATCGCCGCTTTGGAGAACGATAAGGTTCGACTACAGAAGCCGTGCAGGGATATGCTCTCCAACCGAGTCAAAATGTGGGAGTACGCTGTCAAGGTGGGTGTTTAGTGGTTAGTACTGACTTCTGATTGGCTGTTGCTTCTGCAGGTGGCCCCTCCGGACGACATGAGTGACCTGTTTGTGCAGATTACATCATCTCCCGTTCGACATCATTTCTTCGCCGCCTTCCTGTCCGTCATTGGCGTCATCTTCATCTTTGGCTTGTGTTGCGGCCGTGTGACCAAACGCGTCAAGCGTGAAATGAAGAACCGATAATAGCCGATTGTTATTTTTTAGTAGAACATCTTCTGATATTTTGAAGCCTCCGAGTGCTGGGATCACAATCAAATGGTATATCTAATCTTGGTAACATTAATTCATGTCTATTGTGACTTTGTGAGGGATTTTAATTTCTACTAAACTAGGGGCTGGTTCATATTCCCACCTATTTACTCTTTGGTATGAAATCTATACGACTGAGATTGGCTACTTTGTTGCGTGTACATCACAGGTCACATTCTCTCCCTTTTTTTATGTATAAATCAGCTGACATTCTGCGTGTGTGTTTTTCCTAAGTGAGGATTTGTCTTTGTGTGTTTTAAACATCTCTTCTTATTTCTGGGGTCAGTGCACGAATGAATAACTGTTCCAAGCGCAATCTCAATCCCACTGATATTTCTTTTGTATCATTCATTATTGTCATCTGTATGCTTGTAGGGAGTTTTGTCATTTCACTGTAAATATAATACGTACATGTGAGCATCATTCTGGGAGATTAAACTCTTCTCTTCTTCCTTTCTTATTTCTCTCGTTCTTTCTTTTTCCAATACTTCGGGCAGATACCGGTAAGTGAGAATTCTGTATGACGATATGTCTTAAATATTCACAGCAATGACTCATGCGATGCAATATCTGCGAAATATGCACCCTACTAAAGTGACTGATCATTCTAACGCAAATAAATAATTTCCTGACATCAGAGCAAGTTGAATTTCAATCTAAAATTAATGCGTCTTGAATTGGCTGGCGGCCTTGATTGATCAATGTGGTGACGCTAGTATTTTTCAACATGTACTTACTGCTTGAAATAGAATAAGGTTGATTTGCTATCATAATTTTAGTGCCAAGATAGTGTGCAATAGTAAACTTTATCTGACATAAAATGAATTATTATGTAAGAGTTGAAAAATAAGTCAAATATGCTTTGAAATCCTGATGGCCGCCGTAGGTAATTAATTCGTTTCATCCTTTCAATGTTACGGTCACGATTTTTCACCAAATCTTTTACGGTGTTTTAAAAGGAAAATACATGCAGTAGAAACCAGAAGGAAAACTCAGAAAACCTCTTAATAACAGCACTTGGTTACTCGGGAGTCCACCAATGACCAATGCTCACACAATATCTTCGAATCGCCGTAAGTTATATTTTGAACCTCTGATATCACTACCAACTTTCAAATCGAAGTATGCCAAACATTTCCGTTCAACAATTCGCGAAGAGAGAGAAAAAACCAAAAACACCTGCAAGTAACATATACCTATAATTACCCATGTAATTCACATTCTTTGTAAATAACAGTAGACTAGGGTGTCATATGTCACTGACAACAGTCAGGCCAAGAGTAGGCTTACATATGATAATTATGGAGTTTGCGTCTCACGGAGTAGATTTGCGGGTGGATGCCGTGGAACTTTGATAAACATCCTCTCTCCTCATCTTCAATCTCACCAGACTGACGAGGTCTTCTCTGAACCGTTTGTTGATAATCGTGTAAATGAAGAAGTTAGTGCAGCACTTAACGAAGGACAGCTGTTCTGCTATCATCGCCAGCAGTGCCACTGAAAAAGTCAGCGATTGAGGGTAGCCATGGATGCTGATATAAACCTTCCATACCACAATTGGCAAACTGGTGACGAAGTAAGTGATTGTCACACCGGCAGTGATTGCCAAGCATTGCGCGCTCTCCTTACCCTTATTCTGAACTGTGGTCTCGCTCCGGAACTTCTCACTGTGCGAGATTCCTCGCAAAGTCAAGGTATTGGACACAGTCATGACCACAATGGGCAGCGTCATCTTCAGCAGGAGAGTCATGTATAATACGGCATCATTCATCTCCTGCATCATGCCAATTTTGGTGTAGGCTAACACCGGAAGGAGTTGACCGGAAGCGGCGTCCGGTGACCATGACATCGCTAAGCGGGCGAAACTGTGGGTGTGGATGAGGAGTCCGCTGATCGTGAGAATTCCACACGTGATTCTAGCGCGGTTGACGGTGCACCAGATGGATCTGTGTAATGGGAACTTGACCGCTAACATCCGGTCAACGCTGAGTGCAGCGGTCAAGTAAATCGCTGCTAAGCCAAAAGCGTCCCTGACGAAGTACATCAACACGCTGGTCATTCCAGCGATTTCCGCGATGAAGCGGTACTGTCTCTGGAATTCAACATTGCTGACCACTCCCATCCACGCCATTCCAAAGCCTGTCGCCAGGTCACAGAGAGCAAGGACCGTGAGGTACGTGTATGGGGACAAACCCTTCTGCCGACCCATGATGACCGCATTGAGCACATTGCCCACGATGGACACAGCTCCAATTGTGATGTATGCGTACGATGTGAAATACACGGACAGTTTCCCCATGTTAATAAACCGCCACCCCCCCTCCTTCCATGCTGTAGTGGTCAGTTCAACTGACGACGCTTCAGTGCTCTGCGGACTGACCAAGCGGTTAAGAGCAACGAGGGTGATGACCAGTGTGAATAAGATTGTGATCAACCCCATCTTCAATGCTCTGAAGTCTGACTGAAGCATTTCTGGTGCATTTAAATACTCGGCTTATACGGAAAGTGCTTGCAATGATCAAAGGACATCGTGTTTTGAATGGGTCGTGAACTGAAAGACGTCTTCGCGTTTTCAGTTTCAGATCTTGCATCCAGATATTCAATGCCATCGATAAAGAATCTCTCCGATTGAAACATTATCCATCGCAATGATCAGAGCAACGATGCAGAAAAAAACCCAACTTGTTCGCTTTGTCAAATGGATAGCAATTTCTCTGAGTGCAAAACATGCCACAACTTGGAATCTTGCAATAGGTGTCTCGTATGTTCATATCACATGTACGAGGAATTGCAAGACCTCTCTTGTAGTTTTGTTATACTTGACGCTTCCGAAGCATTTCACCGTGTTTGTTTTCGCTGTGGAAGGACAAGGAAATTATAAAAGCTCCTTTATTTTAGCAACACTCGAAACACTTGAAACTTAGATGGATCAGTTCAAATAAACTTCAATGGATGACCAAGATTTACCAACATTAACCAGTCACCACCAAATTCTATTCAAGTGCAGGGATGGTTTTAATATATCACCAGGAAGTGTATGTTGTACCACGAGAAGGATGCATTGGAACTGGATCCATTTATGTGCACCAACCAAGTGAACCGATGAACAGGATTTGTGGTTTCTCGATTACATAATTATGCTGACGTTCAGTGTAACCAATCTGCTTTCGTTCTTGTTCAATCCAACTGATTCACCGAGATTTCTGACAGATAAAAATATAGTTTAATGTTTTATCAACTTCATTGTGATATTCATGAGCGTTTAATATGACAACTGTTTAATTTTATATTAGTATGATTCTTGTAGGTATCTGTGTCTGTGCGGGAAGTAAACTTCTTGAGTTCATTACTTTAGTATTATTGAAATATAAATGGATCCAAACAGTGACATCAACAATAGCGGAATTCCGGCATACATGTCCGTTCTAATATAATTGCCTCCCTTGACAAAGAAGATGAAGAAGAGGTCCAATTAGAATTTACTGATTCTGATTTGCCGAAAAAGGACGTTGTAATCCGATAACATTATGAGAAGGTCGCAGATGTATATATTCATCAGCTGAACACTATTGATTCATAACACAAGGAAGTTTACGCAAGAAAATACAATTTCACGCCAAATCAGCGATGCGAAATTCATCATGTTTCATTTGGGGAATATTGGGTGTGGTCATCTTGACATTAGGAGGCGCTGAAGGTTGTGAAAATTTCATTTCTTAAAAATCAAAATTTTTTTCATTGCCTTGCATTCAAATGTCAAGCTATCATTCAACGCAATACTTATGTCTTCATTACTAGCATTTCATGATGTAATCTCGTGGTGCACAAATATTATGTAAAATTATGTATTCATTCAACTAAATACAGGATACTAACTTTTCTTCCTGTTAGGCGCTTGTGAAGCAGGATGGACCGAATTCAACCGCAGATGTTACAAGTATTTCAACAGTAATTTAACTTTTTACAACGCGAAACGATCGTGTATCGACAACCACGCCACTCTTGTGAAAGTTGACACCCAAGAAACAAACAATGCTGTTCTGGCCATTGTTCCGGTCAATTCGTACGTTTTTTTCTTCTTGTTTTCTTATTTCTTCAATATTCCTATTTAATTCAATGTAAACCCCAGCAACAAAAGCAGTGATACGTTTTCTGAATCTTTCAGTGTAAACTTGATTGAAAATATCACAATTATTTCTAAAGTCAGGGCTATCATATATTTAGAAAGTGAACGCTTGAATTGCAATTTTGGACATGAAGGTCGACGCATCACTCTCGGATTGTGCAGTGAAGGGTTACATAGTGATCATATTTAAATCCTTTTCTTGTAATCATTTGTCATTATCCACACAAACTCATATAACCATCTCTCCATTAGAAGACAAGACTTCTGGATTGGTTTGATTCGGGATCATTCGTCACAACAATGGCAATGGGAGGACGACACGCCACTGTCGTCTGATCTCTGGACTAATTGGGGGGAAGGAGAGCCACAAGCAAACGAATATTGCGCTAGGATGAATATTGAACGGAGTCGTTGGTTTGGAATAGATTGTCAAGACACTTTCCACTACGTTTGTGAACAAAGTAAGTTGATCATGTATATATAGAACAGTTCCGAACAGAGCATTTGAGACGCACCCCTTAAATTATGCAACGCACTGCCAGACAGGCTGCGACGACCAGAGTCGATATCGATGATAGTCAACGAATGCACGTCAAGGCTAATAAAATCCATCGAACAGTGCTATTTATTCAAGTATTTTAGTGACAAACAAGACTCAAATTTAGCTTTGGATAGGCCTGCCAATCATATAATTTTTCTTAACAGCTGTTTGTGCAAACCTGTGTATCTGGTCGAAATTGATCAAAATTATTAAACAAAGCATCCTTTTGGTAAATACTGGATATTTAAGGAGAAAATACGAAGTTTATAATGATACAAATGATACGAATCATACCGTTTCTCTTACCAGGCGCTTGTGGATCAGGATGGAGCGAAGTGAACCACAAATGTTACAAGTTGTTTAAAGATTGGGTTCATTTCGAAGAAGCGAAGGAATCCTGCATCGAAAAGGGAGCCATGCTGGTGAAGGTTGACACCCAAGAGAAGAACGAGGCTGTCGGGAAATTTCTACAAGATACCGAGTATGTTTATTTTCAACCTTTGTGTACAATTGGGTGACGAAAAATGTATACAATGTTGTATAAATGGTGATGTGGTCTTCATCTTAATCGAACGATATTTCTCATACACTATATCCGGTTTATTTTTATTCTCAGGGATACAAGTTATTACTTTTGGATTGGCCTGAGTCGGGATAACACAGAGGCGGAATGGCAATGGGCTGATGGTACGCTTTTATCACAAAGTAACTGGACTAATTGGAAGAGAGGTGAGCCACGGAGCGATTCCAACTGCGTTTGGAGGAGTGCGCTAACAGATACAAGTGAACCTGGCTGTTGGACTGGATATAGCTGTAATACTTATATCTGCTATGTGTGCGAGAAAGGCAAGTAACCTAGCTTATTGCTCAATGTTCAATGTTTTGCGTCTGAATTTTAAATTTTCTGATTTCAGATATTAATTTTTCAACTATCCAGACCATGCCTACCATGCCTACCATGCCTACCACGTTTACCAAGCCTACTACAACTACGACTAGAACATCTTTAAAGCCTACTACGATTACCATGCCTAGTACGTCTATCACGACAGCAATGACTAGCGTGCCTAGAAAGTCTAGCACATCTATGCCTAAAGCAAAACGTAAGTATGGAAAACACCAATTCAATGATGCACCACTGAATGCGTTATTGAAGCTGTAGACAAAGAATTTGGAGACCAATATATGGTCTCCAAAGTCTTGGCTGCAGATGACTCATTCTGCCAGCCAAGGGCGCTTATCACTTCCGATTTTTAGAGTAGTGTAGGTATGTCGATGATCTCAAGAAGGCTGTTGTTGATTTTGATTTTTGATTTTGATTTTGAAACTCATAGAATTGTGATATGGTGACTAGCGTTTCATGACATTCCGGATAGGCCATTGGCGTATCTTTCCAATGTGAAAAAAAAAAGAAAAATGTAATTCTTATACTTTCATTGAATCCATCCGAAAATTCACACGAAATCGAAATAAACATACAGAGTGGGTCATAATTAGTCTATGTTGTAGATAGACTACAGTCAAAGCTCGTTATTACGAACCTTCAGGGGCCATAAAATTAGTTTGTAATATTAGGAGTTCTTTATATGCGGAAAATATCAAAAATTTTCTGATCTCGTTTCGATTCATGCAGTTGCGCAATGATTCACCATCAGTATTATCTTTTCTCACGATCAAAATTAAGGTAAATAAATGGGAAATAGAACATGATTTATTAATAACATAATTATATATGTTAGCACAAACACAGAATAAATTGTTTATTGTTTAAAACTTTAGGTTTATGAACTAGATGGTGAGATCTCGACATTGAACAGCTAGAGAGACAACGTGTGACACTCAGCTAGCCGCGCGGACTGACCAGTACTTGTGCCGCCGTCTGCTCAATTGTTAGGCATTTGATGCAAGAGAGGTGAATAAACTGTCTCTCTTCTTCGCTTTACCTGCATTGCGATTAGAGATAACAATTCAGTTAACGGCTTGCTAAAGTTGCCTGATTATTTATTTAGCCTTTTGTTTGAGACAAAGGTGAAAGCACTTTGAAATCAGCGGCTTCCATTACTTTGATATCGAATGAGTGTGAACTGACAATTAAATGATCAGCAAAGCAAGGCGAGCGAGGGATCGACTCGCAAACAGTCAACAATGGCTTGATGAGCGGATACTGTAAAACTTTCCTATTGTGAGTTCGTAATAGCCGGAGTCATCTCTGCTCAGGGGACTGAATATTTGGTTCGTAATAACCGAAAGTCCGAACAATGCGGAGTTTGTATTAACCGATGAGCCTGCAATGTTAAAAGATAGGGATCTTGTGGGAATTCCCAAAATAGTTCTATATAACCGGAAGTTCTATATATCACGAATAGCGAGCTTTGACTGTATTCAGACTAACTCCCAGTATAACATATAATTATTATACCTGAGGCGCGACTTTGAAAATATTTGGATGCTGTACAAACAACGGCGGCACCACAATGAATTCGTCTGATCTGGCGTCAACATATGGCGTCAGCTAATTCAAACTGCCAGCATGTTATTAAGCGCCTGCATGGGCTCACAGGTTTCAGTTTTTTAACTGAAGATTAAGCAAAATCTATTGCTTGGGGTTGACCAAAGAATTTGCTCTTTACATTTTATTTTGAGATCTTAATTTTTACTCGCAATCTGGCGACCATTCTTGATTCTTTTACTTGCCAGGGAGAAATTTTACTCGCCATTACATTGCTGGTAGTTGAGTCTTATTTCGAGCCCTGTGTATATCGATTAATTTCAACAAATATTTTTGGCAAAATCAAGGATGTAAATAAATGTAGACACCTATTTGATAACTCGCTCTCATTGTGTAACACTCAGTTGGCCGCTTCGACTGGTGCTGTGGCGTCGTCTGCTCGTTAGACAATGGACTTGCCCTAAGTTAACTTAGTGAGAGCATTATGATTTCTGGATTCTAGTCAATTATAGTACGTACCAAATAACCATTCATCTTACATCTGCAAGAATTTTGTCTCATCAAAAGCAGTGTTGAGAGGTATCTTTTAACGACTGTTTTGTGGCTTCGTAACTCTGAGAGTCGTATGCTGGGCTTAAAGACATGAAACATAAGACTTTTAAGGCTTGGGCCTGGGAATCTTTGTGATTACCACCCCAAATATATTATACGAAGCTATTCATATTTATAAGCTAAGTTTCATTTCCATTACTTCTTCCATTCAGCTGTAGATCACCTGTTTAATTTCATGGTGGCAATGGGGCTGATTGCAGCGCTTCTCTGGGGCATTGCTTTTATTCTGTGGATACAAAAGCGAAAAAGGTCAGTGGAAGAGTAATTAAAGCAAAAAGTAGCATTTGTTAGTCTGTAAATCTTTGGTAAAATTATTATTTGAGGAAATTGACTGACCGGGTGTTATACGTTTGTGTCTCTCGGCAGGAGACGGTGGATGAGGAGAGAAGGCCTACGATGAAGACATTGGAGATTAATCCGCGAAGTATCACAATGGGATACCCCTAATGTAATAATGACACTATGATTTTTGAGGTGTATGATATTTGCTTGCGTCAGACTATAATCACTTGTACGCGTAATAATAATGATGAAGATTGTATAAACAATTGAATATGAATGACTTATATTTTCATTATGAATTATTTTAAACTCTTTATAAATGAATGACAGTTGTTAAGTTTTAATGGTGTGCTTGATAACAGCTAGATCCAGGAATCAAGAGGGATCAAGGTCAATTCTGCTGAACGCGTCCATGGATGATCCATCTCACTCTTGCAACTAACTGCAAGTGGATCAATTTTTGTATTCAGAACAGTGGTCATGATTGGCCAATCAACGGAGTCATTACATCGGTTACCATGGCGCACAAGTGTTCAGGGCCAATAAGAAATCAGTTCACAATACAAATGTACCGTTCTTTGTGCATAAGGATGTTGGGGACGTTATTGTCAAAGTAATTTAGTGCACGGTTGGTGTTATGGGCTTCGTGAAAATCGAGTTTAGACAACGAAAGAGAGGTTGTTTGGAAATTTATGAGTTACAGATTTATGTATTTATTATGTATTATTTATTTATGTAATTATTTAGATTTATGTAGTCTTAAAAATTAAGGGCTCAATATTGTTTCCCGGTTACCGTTTGCTTAAGTGAACTGCACGTCACACTACCGTCATTAAACCGTCCTCGTTTGACCTCGTTGAGTACAATTTTGCCTCTTGTAAATTGGTTCGCAATGACTTCATTCGGGGATATCTGAGTCTCTCTTTTTTCTTGTATAGTTATTTTGGTTACAATCGAGTTCATACGTGCCACTTTTATTTGCTTGTTTACGTGTTGAGCGGGAAACATACTTTATGTAGCTTAGTGTCTGTGGATTAATTGCGATACTATCGTTTGTCAATGAGGCCTTGCATTTGGCTGGAAAAAAATCCTCTGGTTGATCGGGAGGGGAAAAGAGGCATTGGGGCAAGTAGGGATTCGTTGTCGGTAGATATGAGTAGGTGGTCACTGAAGTCGGTTTCTAGGAGGAGAGAGTTCAAAGAAATCTGCAGATGGCTGATGGGTATCAGTTTTTAACAAATCAACATTGAAGTCACCTGTCAGGGAGCAGAGCTTATTCTCATTTCTAATTAAAATTTATGTATATGCAATGTAACAGAAAGGCTTTCACAGAATGCATCAATGTCCTGATTCGGAGGATGATCTATTTTAGATTCGGGGGCAGTGGAGTAAGACGGCCACAAAGTGATGTGACGTAGTTTGCACTGAAGTGCGTTAT
This sequence comes from Capitella teleta, assembly GCA_000328365.1. NCBI lineage: Eukaryota > Metazoa > Annelida > Polychaeta > Capitellidae > Capitella > Capitella teleta. Next base: position 120,900 of record KB309292.1, read on the forward strand.
GAATATGGAGACTTGTTCTGCCGCCTGTATAGCTAGAACGAGTGGCAGCGTCATGGCAATGAATGTACAGTTGTACACCTTGTAAACGAGTTGGTACAGTGTGTACGTCTATATTGTGGAGTTTGAACCAAGTTTCAGTCGTAGCAATTAATAGCAATTAATAGCAATTAATAGTAATTAATAGCAATTAATAGCGTCAAACGGGTGTTTTGTACTTGATAAAGTGTTAAGGTCAAAGAAATTATGAGGGTATTTATTATTATTATTATTATTATTATTATTATTATTATTATTATTATTATTATTATTATTATTATTATTATTATTATTATTATTATTATTATTATTATTATTATTATTTACAAAGCTACAAGCTTGTATAAACAAGTGAAAAATAAGAAAAATAAGAAATATAGTATCAGTTGTAGAAACATGATGCATGCAAGCGCACAGCAAAACATGCAAAGTCCATAAGCTGCTGGCGATGAAAATTAACGGTCGTAAAATAAAACGGGGCATTAAGTATGGTAGAAACCATGGCAACGAGAAGTCTAGGTCCAAGTACAAATATTATCCCGATTAAAATTCATTAACCTTGTACAATACATTCAATTTCTGCTTGAAACATTCAAATAGCGTGATTAAAATAGGATGCTTTAAAAGATTCCGTGCAAACAGGCTGAGCAGTTAAAAGACCAACACAAGAGTTGTAGAAGATATCTCAGAGCTAAAATCAGCAGAACTAAAACCTGGTTAATCTCTCTTCTAAAACAAAGTGGTAACATCTTCAAATCATTACTGCGTTGAACATAAGAAATATCACAATTGCTTAAAGCGATGGGGAACTGAATTTTAAGTGATGTTCTATTGACTCATAGCACCAATTGATAGCATTCCGTGCCAAAAACACCATGCCTGGATGCAAGCGTTAGGAAATAATGCATTCCGAATATCGGGGTTAGCATTGCGCCTATGGGAGAATGGCTCCACTGCGAAGTATAGGAGGCAAACGTCAGCTGATGGCTTGGTTTGGCTGATGGATGATTGGTCCCGTTCCCCTCGTGAAGCTATCGATTTCAGCCAATCAGAGCAGAGCATCTTCGCCATAAAAGGACATCTTTGTTGTCTACGAAACGAAAGCGCATGCGTGGTGCACTCTGGCAGACCTTTTTACTGTTTCAGGATGAGAAACATGGTAGGTGTCCTAGAAAATCGCTTGTTAAAATAAGAAAAATAGCGAAAAATATTTTTTTTTCGCGCCTGACTGGTGGCAAAATGATTATTCTATCTATTTCCGAAAAGAAAATAAAAAAATATCCAGGGGTTTAGTCGCAGGACACGGTGATATGACGAGGCCCATTGTAAAAGATGGGGAACTCGGTGTTTCATCACAGCTGCTGACGTCACGCCTAGTTAGCAATATATCGCCCGCGAAATCGTTAGCGATGATATTCCTTGTGTGGGCCAGGCATAGGAATCATCTTTGGTGCATCAAATAACGACTCAAAGTCCATTTTTAACCAGTTCTCCCTCCCTTTAAAATAAATTTCGTCATCGGACGCTTGACGGACTCCTTTTTTAAATTTGGTCATCGGACGCTTGACGGACTCCTTTTTTAAATTTGGTCATCGGACGCTTGACGGACTCCTTTTTTTAAATTTGGTCATCGGACGCTTGACGGACTCTTTTTTTAAATTTGGTCATCGGACGCTTGACGGACTCCTTTTTAAAATTTGGTCATCGGACGCTTGACGGACTCTTTTTTTAAATTTGGTAATCGGACGCTTGACGGACTCTTTTTTTAAATTTGGTCATCGGACGCTTGACGGACTCCTTTTTTAAATTTGGTCATCGGACGCTTGACGGACTCCTTTTTTAAATTTGGTCATCGGACGCTTGACGGACTCTTTTTTTTTTTTAATATATAAAACACTATGAGGCGACCAAATGTGAGAACAATAATCATGAATAGATAAACACAATGGTTTATAAAGAGCGCATTTAACAACGAAAGGAGCATTAAAACCAAGACTACGCTTAATAAAATCACAAACTGTGTTGCTTTGGGATATAAGATTGTCGATATGTACATTAAAAGACAGGGTTTCATCATTTACAACACAAAGGTCGGTGAAAGTGCCAACACTGTCAATGGACATGCCATTCATCGTGTAATCGAATGGTATTATTTTATGATGACGAGTAAAAATATTTTTAAAATAGGTAAGAGTATAATTACTGGTAGTTTATCGCGTAATAATGTAAAATTCAAGACTATGCAGATATATTTTTGTAATACAAAAACAGCAGACATAAGAAACTGTTTCCGTTCACGAGAGTGCGTTATGAGAGCCACATGACTCAGTCATTGCTTTGTACTTTATAATGCTGATAATTAATGTATGAGAATATTTATTTTTATCTCCTTATAATTAAGAGAGTCGTTCCACTAATTGTAAATAATGACCGTGCCTCATCGACTGGATACATACCTGGTACTTTTTCTTTGCTCTGCAACACTCTTTTAAGCATAAAGAGAAATCAACTCAATGGTTGATAATCAAGCCGAATTGAAAAATTTCAAATACACATGATGTTAAAAGACTAATTTGTTTGCCGAAAAGTGAAATTCAAAAATTTCAAGGTCAATCATCATTATTGGGCTTTTTGAAGGCTTTCTCTCAGCCCAAACAACAATGCTTTCCTCCTCCAGGTCTTCATTAATATCCCCAGAATCGAACCAACATCGAATGAGTATCCGTTTCAATTTTGTCTGTGTTATAATAAGTGAAAATAACAATAATAATAATAATTTAGTGAATTTTTTTTAAATTTTTTTTAGGGTCAATTTGAACGGGCCGGGTGCAAAAAGAACAGAAAGAATATAATGAATGAGAGGGGAAAAAAGTATCAATGAGTTTAAGCACAGCTTCAGGCGGTACATAGCTTTTGTATAGAGAATTCAATACCTCGCAGGAATTCAATATCATGGGCATTTAGGTTCTGATCCAGCTTTAATTCAGCTCTCAGAACAAGGAGATCCCTGATTAAGCCAGCTATTTCTTCGTGATCGTTGCTGATTTCGAACAGTACAGTTGGATGACAAACACTTTCCACAATATTTCCCACATAAAGTGGGACCGAATCATCCCGACCCTTTTGTTAAATCCGTCCTTGGTGACATTATCAATAACCTCTTCCTCACTGAAAAACACAATAACATTCCCCAGGTGTTTATCCTGTGCAGCACATTCGATTGGCTCATCCATCAGGGTCACACTGAATGCTGTAGAGGTGAGAGGATTGTTACGGCATAGAGGAATCAATTTACTTTTTGATGCATTAAAAGATACTTGGCATGTCAGTGCGTACTGAGCGCATACCTTCAATTGCTCCTTCACTGCTCTGAGAGTGGGTGCAATTAGTACGACATCATCAGCGTAGACAAGAACGCCACAGTACTGGAAACCGATCCAACATCCGAATGCAGGTGATTCTAGCTGTCGCAGTTGAGGATCTAGATAGAGTGAAAAGAGAAGCGAAGACAGTACGCCTCCTTGCTTCACGCCATTTGATGAGGCAAAGCTGTCAGTGTGCGATGCACCCCAACACACCCGTATCTGCTGCTGCGTGTACAAGTTCAGCAGAAATCTAGGGGCACCGGATAGCGCAGTGGGTTAAACCGCTGACTACAATCCTATGCCGACCGTGGGGGTCGAGGTCCCGGGTTCGAGACCCGATCAGGCCACGGGCGTTATGATTGTGAATTACAATTGTAATTCTTCGGTGACTCTGCAGTGCCCGTATCACCCGAATGGGTTGGGTGGAGCCGTAAAACCCCAATCACTCAGCGGAAATCTGGCCACAATCGGACACACATCTTTTTGAGATCAGAATGCGAAACAGTACCGTATCAGGCCCAAAATAAGTCCACGCTAATTAACATTTTAGATACCGGGTTACCTTATAATTTTCGCGCAAATAACATTGTCAAATGCGTATAATAGGTGACTGGCGTGCAAAGGACCGAAAGGCCATTACGCCAGTCTCCTAAGTTATCTATTCACTGTTTACTTTTCTCTTTGCTTTTTTACCACAATGAATGTTTTGTCTGTCTGTCTGTCTCTCTGTCCACAGTAAATTATAGTTTACTCAATGGGTTTTTAGAAACGCGTATATTTTGTTTTGTCAGGTAAGATCTTAGCAGAATCAGTTGCGAATGACGACCATCATATTCAGAAACAACCGACGAGATAACTTTTGATTCGCTGCACATAGACAGAATGCCGTCTGAATACTTTCATATACAGACGGAGATATATCTGTATATCTATCTGGAAGTTACATGAAATGATCATGAATTCAGCGCTCGGGATTTAATTGAAAGGAGAAATGAACAACGATAAAAGCTCGCAATTGATTGATATACGCATGTATTATAATTACATTGACGAACCTGTTCCAAGCTTGTGGGGCAATCAATGCTTGATTAGAAAATCAAATATGTGCATGCATTTTGAAATATGCACCATTTGTGGCTTTCAGAGATGAATGTGTGCTTGATGAATTCACCACATGACTTCCACTTGACATCTGATGCTAATCCTCTTCCTGCCTGTGTGAGGTTCCATCTGTGAATTATTCATATAATACTTATAAAAACAATCCATCTTATCTCATCTAACGTCAGTGAAGAGTCATGACAAATTCGTGCAAGATTAAAAGTCACTACAATTACACGTGCTTGTATGACGTGGCATTAGTGTCGTTGGTGAATAAATACTCTGCGGATCAAGCTACCATCACCAAGTCTTCTGTCACCATGAAACTTGTGAGTACAATTCTTCCTGACAATTGCTGGCCATGGCATATTTTGTTTTCAGACATTGTTCTTGACTCTCTGTGCTGTGTTCCTGATCGCCTTCGCTGAGGCTAAGAACGACAAGCCTAAGAAGCCTAAGGGACAAAAACCTGGGAAGTTCCGACCCGCAACCGACGCTGGAGTCTTCGATGTTCAAGACCCACCCAGTCAGGAGGATTGCGTAGCGCAGTGCGTCGAGAACACACAAATGTACAAAGCAGAAGGATGCGAATACATATGCAAGCGAATGATTGAATCGAGTGCTTAAGATGACCACTGCCTGCGTCGATGACCAATGATAGTCACGAGGCACTGGTTGCATCTTGAATATCAATAAAAGCCATATGCAATCAATAAAACATGCATTCAGTTATCCGTGTTTGTTGAAATATCGTTCATAAAAATCTAATGACAAGTTTGACACTTTGATCTAGACTACAACGTCTGCGCAGCCGGAGAATATAGATCTCAATACTATCTGGTATCATTAAAAAATAAGCAAAACATTTATTGTACTTACGAAACTGGAAATAAGAAATTATTGGTACAAACTCCAAAAAAAAAAAAAAGAAAAAAGAAATGATTGAATTCACACAAAGAATCAAAGGCATTGGCCACAAAAGGCAGCTAGAGCACAGTTGGAGTATGGGTTCTCATCTACATACGATTACAATTATACATAGTGGGCCAAAAATAGTCTACTCCATATGTTAAAAATGCATCAATTATTCCACAAATAACTGCCTGGTGTGCATTGACTATGTTATTCAAACACTCATTTATGCAAAGAAATCAAACAAAAAGTTTATTTTGAATGAGAGTGGTGTGTGATCGCGAAGAGAGAAAAATCAGACGAGCCTCTCAACAAGCGTTAAAGGGATGGGGAACTGAATTTTAAGTGATGTTCTATTGACTCATAACACTAATTGATAGCATTCCGTGCCAAAAACACCATGCCTGGATGAAGCGGAAGGAAATAATGCATTCCGAATATCGGGGTTAGCATTGGGCCTATGGGAGAATGACTTCCGTTACGAAGTATAGGAGGCAAACGTCAGCTGAAGGCTTGCCGTGATTGGTCCCGTTCCCCTCGTGAAGCTATCGATTTCAGCCAATCAGAGCAGATCATCTTTGCCATAAAAGGACATCTCTGTTGGTTACGAAACAAAAGCGCATGCGTGGTGCACTCTGGCTGACCTTTTTACTATTTCAGGATGAGAAACATGGTAGGTGTCCTAGAAAATCGCTTGTTAAAATTAGAAAAAAAAAAACGAAAAATATTTTTTTTTCGCGCCTGACTGGTGGCAAAATGATTATTCTATCTATATCCAAAAAGAAAATAAAAAATATCCAGGGGTTTAGTCGCAGGACACGCTGATATGACGAGGCCCATTGTAAAAGATGGGGAACTCGATGTTTCATCACAGCTCCTGACGTCACGCCTAATTAGCAATATATCTCCCGTGAAATCGTTAGGGATGATATTCCTTGTGTTGGCCAGGCATAGGAATCATTTTTGGTGCATCAAATAACGACTCAAAGTCCATTTTTAACCAGTTCTCCCTCTCTTTAAGGAATGGCATCTCTTGGATGGCGCTTCGAGTTAAATACAACTCTCTGCTTCTAAGCGGTCCTTACATGTAACCCGTTGCCATGGCAACCCTGTCATCCGCTCAAGCGGTTATCGCAGATTCCGGTTTTTGGCGATCCAGAAAAGCTAAAATTTTGCACAAAGGAATAATATTTAAAATTCAATAAATTTTAGCAAAAGTTCATAAAAATTAAGTACTAAGTTTGATAGACGTCATTATATCCGATAATACAAAGGCATGACACATCGGTAAACATAACATTCGACAGGAAACATAACGTTAGTGAATGAATCATGTTCTGTATCGTATAAGTTCAGTCACTTCTTTAAAAACCGTATTTTGGAGAAATAGCTCAAAGAAAACATGAGGGAAGACAAAAATGGAGCACGTGTATTGAACTGAGATTAATATTATATTGAAAAGTCAGAATAGTTTAGGTTCAAAGCTTTCACAAAAGCAATACGTAGGATCATTGTATAACCAATGATTTCCACTACTATTCTAGATTGCTCGCAGAAACGGTGTATTCTGCAAACGAGCACAAAACACGAAAATCACCAGTAGATGTTACAAGTATAACGCACTTGGTGAGCATAACGCACAGATCGGCATAACGCATTCAGCGACCATAACGTACAAAACTCACAGTTTTAATAAAAACTCATGTTTTTATCAGTTTAACCAGAGAATAATAAAATTAAGACTATTACTATTGCTGGTTCCTTGCAGCATATATTACAAATAACGATAAGGAAGTCACTTTCACTGGTCTCCGGCGCTACTAAAAGAAGCACCGGCACACACCGATGACAAATCACCCCTATTTTGGTATATCCATTTCACTCGATTTCATATGACGTCACTCAAAATGAACTCACAGTAGTTGCTGAATACGACCAGTTGACTAAATGTTACTATAAATAGCAGCCAATGAGATACCACCTGTCATCGGTGTGTGCCTGTGTCATTATATATATATATATATACAGTATATGCCCAGGGAACCAGTGAAGGAAGTCACTATCATGATATCACTTCATAGTTCATCACTATCATGATGATGACTAAACCATAGTATATGACTGCGTGACTGTATCAGTCTGTGACTGAGTCACTGACGCGTCCTGAGAGGCAGTTCAGCTAGATAATACATACATGCAAATGATACCTGCATTTGAACGACCTTTACAACTGGGAAAATTGTGATTCGTATCTGCACTTTATCAGTTGCCACAATTCCGAACGACAAACTTTTTCGACGCGGAACCAGGGGGTGTGACGTCATTTGAATAACACCCAGTTTGCCAAATCGATTGGTGGTTTTGAATTCTTCTTTTAGTTAGGCAATGCCATACAAAGATATTTGTACAGAGCTACAAGTCCCAACTGTGAAGGACTGCATGGAGGATAGTGCATTGCATTAGAAATCCATCTCTGCGATGAAGTAAATAGCAATCAAACATCAAGATTTTACGAACCCTTAAAATGGAAGATATAATGCGCGTGGTCGACAAGGCTGGGGGCATTTACATGTGGAGCCATATAGACACATATAATTCCCTTCTGGAGGAAGTTGTATGATGTAACCCTGATATTTATAAATTCGTTTGAAAACAAATTAGATCAGCACTGGAGCCAGGTTCTCTAGAACATCTTCCCACGTACACTAACCCTAGAGTCGATCAGGCAAGATCAGATGCTTGTAGTGCATGCACATGTATATCATATCACAATGACATGTCCCGCGGACGGAAATGAAAGGCATGTTTACTTATAACATCTTCGCTTTCTCGAGAAATGTTGTAATCAGCTGTTTTGTTGTTATAGAAACCTCAAGAAGAGTTCACTGCGCTTTGTCGGATTCACTCACATGTCGGATGAGTGCAACCCAGTCATCGCATCGTGTGCGCTCCCCCCCACCCCCCACCCCCGAAATTATTGAGCATGTTTAATCAAGCGCCGAATCAAAAGTACATTGCCTACTTAACATGCGGGTTTTAACCTGATGATTGGCAATCACATTGCTGAACTGGCTCCCAAAGATCACGGATTGGTGGAATTCAATGTTGGTGTCATAGTCCGATGTTGATATCATTATGCAGCGGCGGAAAAGACAAGAGAAGCCGGGAATTATCGAATGACACTCTTTGCAAAGAAAGAAAAAAAAAAGGGTTTTTTTTTTCCTTCACATCTCAGGAGATTGGATAAAGAGATTATTGAGAGGATTGCGTTGATGAATTCATACAATCATCTTCGTGACAGACAAATGCCAATCTCCTTGATTTCCTTCTTACATAGACAAATAATATAACGAATATACGACGAGAGGCACTTGTTAGGGACGCAAAAATGAGCGTAATCAGTAACTCTGAATTGACACTTTTGGTTCTAAAAATACATGTAATTATTTAGATATTGAAATTTGTTCTATGACACACTGCGAGTTGCAAACATTCGATTTGGTGCAAATCTTACCAGCAACTGAAGTTGGTACATCGATCATGATCTATTCAATTTGCTTCCTTGCCCTGTTCTTCACTTTTCTATCTGTTACTTGCATGTTCGATACTCGTCGCAATGCATCATCTGATGTCTTGGATCCTATTAAATTTAAAAGATCCACTCCGACCGAAGGTTGTCTTCATGTCCTAAGGCGACGACCTTCTGCAGGTGCGGGTTTAGCCTTCAAATAAAGGCATTTAAAGGGCATAGCTGAATGCTTATTTAGTTCTCTATGCAAGAGGTGCGATAATGATTCGCCTCAGGTGCAGATCTTTTGATCTGAGGCCTTGATAAGCAGAGTTTGTGTTAGAGAACGAGAAGTAGCTTTAAAGAGTGACCCCGATAAAAGACGTTTGTCTGATGTCCTATGCTTTTTATTTGTTTGTCCTATGTTTGCATGATCATACTCCTTGCCTCATCTCGTTTCTCATGCGAGTGTTTTGAACTATACGATAATTCGTACGTGCATTAATCGATCATGAAGTCATGGATTAGCAGGGATGGTTGACAACGAGTGAAACTGCCAATTGTGAATCCTTTGTCCACTGCAGGAGCAACAGGTATCTGAGAATCAGCTTAAATCTTAGCTGATTGAAATCCTTTTCGGGTGTTGATCTCCGTGGTGTTTCTTCTTCGCTTCCAGATTATGTTCTTAAGTTTAGCGAAAGCAACGCCTGTTCCACCGGCGGCGTATTGTTCGATGCGGGGATGCCCTGAGGCAGGAATTCCACGAGTGACGATGGGTCATATCTACCTGACATTGACATCAAAGCAACGAAATGAAACCGTTCGCTTCACGTTCATTACTTGTTGAGGTGAGTAAATCTAGATTTTCTTTGGGATTTATATGATCTCCGTGATGATTCAGAACTGGAGTGCTACTTGGAGGACAGCCACGGAATTAATGCTGTGATTAATGATGCACATGTCTTGAATTTTCTAAGATGTAAGGAAGCAGTGCACCTGTGCCCATGGGCAGGCTGAGGCTCTTGAAATGCTTTCCAGCTCCTCAATCCGGCTTTCGAAGTGATCCAAATGCTCTGTAGAAGAAATCAAATGCCTTTTTAGCATGTTTTCAATTAAATTTACAAGCATTCTAATTTAATTACAAGTAATGTATCCATCACAGGTCGGTATATAATTACTTAACTTACCAAAACAATTGACGAAATCTTGGTCCATGCAGTGGTGAAGAAATATTTCTGTACTGCGTTTTTATCGTCTCCAAGATTTCTCGAAATCAACCTCTTCCCAGGCAAAGATCGTTCTCAAAGGATATTTCACAACTTGTTAGGGCGAATGCATCATCATCTTGGCTTTCAATGAAGTCAATTACACCATTCAGGTCCATTTTCGGTGGTTAAGAGTCGAATAATAGAGAAAAGCTGGCCTTTAACTTTCTCTTTTCAGTGGAGTCAACGAGAGGAAAATAACAATAGCAGAAGACCGGAAGTTATTAACACTCGACCAGCCACTTCGCGTGCGTTGCGTAACTGTTTATGCTGGCGCCTATGAGAGCGGCGCGTCCATCTTAATAGAGAATCTTTGCACCGAAGAATTACAATTATAACGGCTTACAATTATAATTCAATCTTAACGCTCGTGGCCTGATCGGGTCTCGACTAAATAATATTCAAACATTTCATTAACAACAAAGGTACTTTTGTATGTTTCTTGTAAAATTATACACCAGCCAAACTCTAAGAACAAAGTGTTTTATTATTTATGTAGACAATCTCCTTTTTCGGTTGAAGCAGACTGGTGTAGGATGCTATTTATCATCACAATTCTGTGGTGTTTTAGCCTATGCTGACGATATTGTTATATTATCCCGACGTTGTGTGCAACCAATTTTATGTTAAAATAATGTGAGCGGTTTGCTCGTGAATATTCAATGCCTCGATAAGTAAGTAGAATTGTAAAAATCCAGTCTGCACATGTAGATATTGCACCTTTACGTTTTATGGGTGATTTCATCGTTAAGGAGGATGTTGAAAATCATTTAAGGGCATTTGATTGGAAACATTAATCAGCAGAATGTCATCTCCAAATAAATATCGGATTTCGAAAGAAGAGTTAATATGCTGAAATTTCACTTCAAAATGCTCCCGACCAGTATTATGTATTCAATTTTTAATACGTTTTGTATGGCTTTATATGGATCACAATTACTTGACTTGGACAACACTGCTATATGTTATTTCTATACATCATGGCGTAAAGCTATTCGATAATCCTTTCTTTGTCTCCATTAACTCATTCCTCTCTCCTGAATGTTATATGTCAAGATGTGTGCGTTATATGATTTTTATTTCCCTTTTGTCTAGCGACAACATTATTGTCAAAACTGCTACTGACAAGATAATGCTCGGTAGTAGCTCCTCTCCTGTCAGCAGGTCTCACAGCTTTGTTGCTGATTACTTCGCCATGAGCTGTGGCACTGCAGACAGCGCTGAGATAAAAAAGGATATCCTGTAAATCAACGAGTGTTATTGGTGATGATATTACAGCCACTGCAACAGCAATTCGTGAGCTGAGGGACCTGTTGAATAACGATGACAGCCATAATTTAACTGCATTGTCACCGGACGACATCCGTCTATTTATATTACAACTATACACTGGCTTACCCTAATTGTGGTGTTTATCTTTTCCTTTGTGTCCTGCCCTCTTCTGTTCTTTTCATTTTTATTTTAGGGTATGTTATTATTATTATTACTATTATGTTTTTTTTTTCTCTCTTATAATTACCATTGTGACTCACTGAATCACGAATAAATGTATATATAATACAAATTTCCATTTGGGATATAAAGTTCTGTTACTTGTGACGACGAGCGTTAGGTAATTACTAGAACATAAAAGATCTGTTTCAAAAAAAAAAAAAAAAAATACTTTTGTGATCTCCGTGATGATTCAGACAAGATGGAGTGTCAGGCAGCGATTTGCCTAACACTTCGAGGCATTAATCCTAGGATCATAAAGCCCCTCATGTCATCATATATCATTTGAAATTTACCGGCAGGTAAACTTTTACCAAATGAAGATCGTTGATTGAAGATGTAGGAATCGTATACTATTTGAGAGACTTTCAAACGCAAATAGTGTGTAACTTCATGCAACGATACCTTAGAACAATTTGCAAAAATGTGCTTTCAGGCCTGCATGAAATTAGTATCAGTATCATTACTAGTAATTGGTTGCATAATGATGCAGAAATAACGTCTGAATATATTTTTAAAACTGCTATCAAAATAAATTGTTTAAGGTCCGTTATGTCTCTTGTATATGAGAGTTCGTTATGATAGCCGCTCTGCAACTCTTTTTTTTTTCTGCTCAATATTTTATTGGGGTATGCAGTAGGTGAGAATCATTATCGATATTCATTGTTTAATTGGGTAATTGCAATTAATGATCATGCCTCAATGATGACTTTATTAAAATCTACGAAGACTAATTTTTTTCAGGTTCTATGCAGGATAATATAATATTCACTAATTTGTGTCTGCATTCACAAAAGCTAGATATAGCAGCTTCCACCATTTGTGTTATCAATGCTCATGATTATTCAATCCATATTTTATTGTTCTAATTCCAATTATCTTCATTTATAGCATAGAAGAGATTAATTGAAGGCATGATACGTGCAACTTGGACCTTTGTCTACACTCAGCCAAATGGCATTGGACAATTTGTCACCCGCAGAGATAACTGTCTGAAATTCAATGTCACTCCCACAACAAGTTAACGGAGCAGCTGCTACGATAAAAAAAAAAAAAAAAAAAAAAAAAAAAACATCCAGTCATACAGCGGTGTTTCTTAATATAAATGTCACTGTATAAAACTCTTGTTATGGGGATCATCATCAGCTCTGGTCCGAGTTCGCTTGGGGTTTCATGATGTCGATGCTTTGATGTCATTCAGAGGATTCAGATGCTGCCATTGACCGTGTTTGACTCTCTGGGTCAATGATCCGATGACATTCTCATTGTGTTGTAAATCTTCGACTATTGCTTTCTGTGGTTTTTGCTTCATTTATCTTCCATATATATTTTTTTTCTGTATCAGTTTTTGTCTCTTTTGACTCACAATACATTGGTGAAATATAAGGGACACACTTATAAAATCTACTATGATCATTACAGTTCTTTATATTTTATTTCACTTATTGTTGAAAAAAAATTCCTATGTCGCTCGATTGTTTTGTGTGTGTGTGTCCGTGTCAGATTTTGGTCAACCGTTTCTCAGTAACTAACAATTGTCCATCTTTCATTTTTCACACATCTATCAAGTATATGACAATTTCTGTGTCCGAAAGAATTTTACAAGTCAAAAGGTCAAAGGTCAAGGTCACAATGACCAAAAACAAGTCAAACTCACCTCTATCTCATTCAATATTGATTATAACGTTCTCATTTCACCATTAAATTTTTCAGTTTTTCATTGCCAATGAAAGTTAGCTGATACTTTACATGCTCATGCAGTTGCATAATAATTGAGTAATGGTCGAAATTGTAAAAATATGACTCCTCAAACTAATGTAACTTCTTCGTTAAGCACGATATCACGTTGTAATTCTCAATGATAGTTTATAATGTTTTTTGTTCTATCGAATTATAATTTTCAATTATGTCATTTTAAGTTCAAGGTCGTTATGATGTTTTTTTGTTTGTTTGTTTGTTTTTGTTTTTGTTTTTTTTCGTCATATAAGGCATGATATCCATACACTACAGTCTGTTTACACCTATTGGACATTGTTGACAGAGAAAGCGAAAACGTCGGGGTTGGACTCAACACCAAGAAAACCGTCATCATGGTCATCTCCTAAAAGGCAGACACACCAACATTTTGAAGCTGAAGGACTCCACACTGGTTCAGGTTGAAAAGTTTAAACATCTTGGTTCCACAATCTACAGCGACGAAAGATCTGCACAGGAAGTAAGAATACGAATTTCACAATCAAAGAGTGCAGATCTATCCAAAATACTGACCAACCCTCGAATTTCCATGACCACCAGGAAAAGAACACTGATCGATCCGAACTGCTATGTCATTCCAATAATGAAGTACGGCAGCGAGGCTTGGACGCTGAATAACAACACAGCCAGTATTATTGCGCAGCAGAGATGTGGTTCCATAGGAGAATGATGCGGATCTCATACATGGACAGAATAACAAATGTTGAAGTTTTAAGAAGAGCGGAGGACGAGAGGAATCTATGTGGAAGCATTAGAAATAGCCAAGCAACATTCTTTGTGCATGTGATGATGAGGAATAACCTAGAACACCTGATAACAACAGGAAAGATCCAAGGAAAGAGAAGTAGAGGGAGGCAGCGTGAGAAGATCACTGATTGTTTGTGTCGCTGGTTAAGAGAAGAGCCCATCAATAAACTTCATATTGTGGGAGACGGGGTTTGGTATTGAGCCATGATCGCCAATTAACGCTCATAAGCAAGGCACATAAAAGAAGAAGACAGTTTGTTTAACACACAGTATTGCCCTTAGTGTCTGGTCGATCTATAACACTAATTGATTGCCCCTTTTTTGTATGATAATTTGTGAATGTTCAAAAATCGTCATGACCTAATTTAGCATATATTAATGCTAAATTAGGTCATGACCATTTTGGGAGATTCACAGATTATCGCACAAAATATTATCTTACTTCATGATGGTTAGTTTTGAAATCAAATTACATCAATGTGTAGATATAATATATAAACCAGTATTTATATAATTGCCGTATTTGGTGTCACATCAATATTTTACAAGATATATGACCTTAACTATTGTTAATGCGTATAATACGTAAAACAATATGAATTTCTTCCATAGTTCATTATGGTTTCAATTTTTGTCCAAATCTGGAACGTAGTTTCTTTCTTCTTTCTTCCTCTAATTAATTAATTAAAAAAAAAAAAAAAATCCTGTTCACGTCTCTGACTGATTTCTTGTCCTCTTTCTTGCTTTACTCTGTAGACATTCTTATCGATTTTTCAGACAGATTGGACGTTTTTCGACTTCATTGGTTAATTGTACAACCAGATGTTTATCCCCTGTTTAAAGACTCCTTCATTTATTAACTTCATCTAACATTAGCATGATACCAATGGTTCACTAGAGCGGCATTAGAATGCATATGTTTCGGTCTATTGGCGTATCGCACGACGCAGCTTACACAACCGTTTTCATCCTGAATGAGATGAGCTTTTATTGATGCCCGAACATCATGTTGAAGGCCTCTTCTCGTGTGGCGTATATAGATGTGTATGAACAGGGCGTGTGTAGATCAAGGGGTGCAATGGGTGTAACATGAAAGAATAACTAAGACCAAGAAATGATTGTGAAGCCTAGGTTACAACAGTATAGAGTGGCCCACCAGTATGTTACCTTCATGTAATGGAATACTATTAAGATTGCCATTCACGCTTCTTATTCTCGCAGATGAGATCAGCAGAATATGTATTGATATTGTAAATGATGGCGTCGATGAGTTTCTTGATCTGAGAAAAGCCTTCGATAGTATAGCCGATTACGTAATCCTTGTGGTACATCTACCAGTATCACTGGCTGTACTAATTGTTGCATCATTTTTCGGTCATTCGCAACTCAATTGTCTGCATTTGCTTTAGGATCGAATGTCCCAACGCAATTATCGAACTCATATCATGATTGTCAGTATATAACTTGTCATTTTACCTGCTATGAGGACAGTCAACAAGGTCTTGTTGCATAAATCCTCCCCTGGGAAATCATATAGTAGGCGTTGAAATATCCCCATAGACGAATTTGTCGTTCCTCTACCAACAACCGACGTATGCCGTGAGTCATTTAATTCACTATGAGTTCTGATCACGGGAGATGCATTTGCGGAAGAAACGACGTCCGAGTGAATCGTTGCTGGTTGATTAGGAGTTGAGCCTACAAAAGAACGAAATCTTCCGAGAAAAGAAAAGAAAAATCATTGAATGAATATCACCATATAGTGGTTGGATTTGGTTTCGCATATGTCGATAGTCTTACGTTTGAGCTTTGATTGTCAACATCCACTGGTCGGAAGTGCTGTAACATTTTGTAATTTTATAATTGCATTGATGAAGACGTTTGTTTTATAATCATTGTCTCCATTTTAAAGTCACACTTTCCGGAATTGGACTATTTTTGGTATTATGGAGTTATATATTTGCGCATTTTTATAGAATGTTTGTGTTTTTGTTTTGTTTTTGGTGGAGTTTTTATTATTATTTTAATGAATACTCGAGACGCTGTACATTGTTGTTCCAGTGACCTCACTAGTCCTGACGCCAAATACCAGGAAGTTACTAAGCGCTGTTGCTAGGATACCGATAGCGTTCAAGGAAATTCCTATTAGGGTTTAATGCAAAACTATACAGCAAGGGTGCAGGTGACTTTCTGCGTAAGGAAGGGGCAAACGAGTCAAATCCACACAGAAGAAAACCCGGGGGAAGGAGTGAATTGTTCTGATTGAGATGCCATTCAGAGTTTTTGTGTGAATTCAATATGATCAATAATGTCTTGGGGCCACAAAACGAGGATGTTAGCCTGGCACCTCCAATAAAAGTCCACCAGAAACCCGAAGATACCCTAAAGGGTACCTTAATCTGGATCATTTCCTCTCCTCAACGCGTTCCGCATTAATGATACATGTTTCTTAATTTATATTCAATCAGCGATTGACTGACTTTAATATTCCTATAATAAAAATAATCACAAAAATTACGTGCCAATTTTCGTCTGAATGTTTTAATTTTTTATGAATATATCGCAATTCTCTGTGAACGATGTCCCAATTAGTAATGTTCAGTTAATAAACTTCTACATTGCTAAAGATAATATCGATCTCTCCAATTGTCGTCAACAGCACAGATTGAATTCCACCGGGGTGGGACATCGCACCTTATTGGTTTCCCTTCCACTTCCCGTTATTGCTTCGGTTTTGTAATTGCGTTAGATTAGCTTCGTCAGAATAACAAAGTCACAATTGATATTTTTCTCTTTAATGCTTTTCCCGTGGAATCCAAGTGAAATATAATGAATTTGTCAGTATGACCTAAGCACGATATCACATTAGACAGTTCCTTGTAACAATTGGCTCAGCCATGTACTGGTTGCCTATAGGTCCATGTCATGAAACACTCTAAGGAACACATAATAAACAATGGATTGTGGTTCAAACAGTCTGACTCAATTAGCAAGGATGCAGTTGAGAGTCGAACAAAGCACGAGTCTGTCGATCGTACGTGCCTGGCATTTCAGCAGGACCTGTCTCAATCAACGAAAGTTGAGCTGGAATTCGTTGGGAAATCAATGACTCTACTGTCGACATAACAAATATTCCAGATGAATGGACACGTTTCTAATCGATGGTATTCAATTTAAATAGGTTGAATTACAATATTACATAGGTCTATAATACATAATTTTGAGCAAAATTGTAATATAAATCCGATAAAAATAATGCAACTAAAATCTCTGTAACCTGTTGGATCTGATGGACCATGCTTCCTGGATGCATCAATTGTCACAACGTCGGTTTCAAGCACAGTTTCCCTGAATGTTCGTAATCCAATTATGCTAATCGTGGAGGATGTGCGTCAATTGCATTCTGACTGAGTGTCTACATGACCTACATAGTGAATGGTGACCCCGCCCTTAGGGTACGTGTATGACCGGTCAACGGATGCTGTCTGTATCCTATTTCCGAGTCACCGATTTCGGACGCAGAAAGACGTTCAAATCACGAACAAGATATCCTTAATTATATGCATTGTAATCCTGCAGGTGACCTTACAATACGCATTTGAACTCCCTGTGCTCATTAGCCACGTGGATATTGGAGACTCGTTACTTACTATGCCGCACCTTCTATAATTAGCATGGATTATACGGAGGGTAACGTCACCTGCTTACTCATTCTTAAATTTAAGGTGATTAATGGTTATATTTATCTTCTAGCGAGAGTTTCTTGAAACTGTATTTCACCTACTTAACCTCTCACATTAGCTTTACATTGATTGAAACATTAATGTAATATGATAATTCTATTACTCTTGTGATGACTATGGTTTATAAACAGCTTTTTCTGACGTCATTCATTTCCCGAACTTGACTCTCCGACTCTCATATTCTCAAACATGTATGTAATTCCCATGACACTCAGAGACAATATTCCATATTGATGTGCGAACTCGTGACAATACGTAACTATTTAAATAATAACACTGTGTTTTTCTTTAATGAAAATTTGCAATGTTGATGATATTACAGATATATTTACTGACTGACATTTAGTTTGTTGGATAAAACTATGAATATACCGGAATAATCGGATTTGGCGTAACGACCTTTCGGTGGTAGGCGTCAACATTGAGAAAGCAATATAGTAAACAATCAACACCAAGAACAAACAGACGCCGGAAAGCTGGTTTCCATAGGGATGCTATCGACCCTATGGAAACTGTTCATTCCTTATCAATGGGATGAGGCTCTGTACCATTCTTACAATGGTCAATGGTGATGGATTTCTGAATAAAATGCTTCACTATAAATGTTTGTTGTGTAATATAAACTCGCCTCGCCGCTCGTTGAAGCGAGGATGCGGGCTGACTCTTCTTAATTAATTCCTTTGAATATTCTCCAATACATGTATAAAATTATGCTATATGTTTTTGTGAATATTATTTGTCGAATGAATATGTATAATAAATATATTTCAACCCAAATCCACTATTTCTTGAAACTTTACTTCCAAATAAATCTTTTCATTCGTTATGGCTTCACACTTATTCGCTTCAACGAGCGGCGAGGCGAGTTTGCAGATAAGAAGCTAAACAAATGCTCTCTAATTACACAACAAACATTCCGTGGGCTCGGCGTGGAGACGCAATCGCTTCGCTTGAAAAACGAAAACGTTTCTGATAATGTTTAAAAAAGTCAAATAACTTTGTGATTATCCGCGATACTGATTTGTGATTTTCAAAATGTATTTGTGATGGTTGTGTCTCTATATCTTGTAAATTTCAAAGCTATCGCTTTCTGGAGTAAAAAGACATGGCCATGTTAACAGTCATTTTTCGGCCGGGTATAGGCAAAACCGATGTTAAAAGGGAACTGGCGCTCGAGCTGACCGTTCCTAAATCGCAAAATGCGCTCGCGAGGCGAAAGACCGGCGTTTACCCACATATTGTCCCTCATTATTCTTCCCCTATGGTCGCCTTAGTCAGGTGGTCGTCATACACAGGGTGATTAATATTATAAAAACGTTGGAGCCACGTAAAGGTGGCCAGAAATTGATTGTCGTTTTATGCAGGTAGTCGTTAACGCAAAGTTTACTACTGTAAACGAAAGAGAAAAAAAAGAGGAGGAAAAATTGACCAAAAAGCGATGGAATCAACAGGTTTTGCTTATGATTGTATCGTTAAATAATCACGAAGGAAAAAAAAACAAAACATAATAGCATAAAAAGAAAATAATACTTGTCATAATGGTAAAAGTGTGTTCAGAATATTTATCACGGTCGATAAAACTAAATACTTTAGTAGGGTTATAATTGTAAAATTTACACTATTTCATCATTAATAATTCTTGTTGATTGTGTAACCTAATTTGTTGAGGTATGCTCATCAAAGGATGATTAAACTTTCATTATGCAGCGAATGATACTGTTGGATTCCTATTGCTGTGTGACAGGAAGCACTCCTCACAGCGGTCTGCCTAACTCTGAGCCCGCCACAGAGGAAGTGACAGCAGCCGTGCCGGCTATAAATCGTTCCGTTTCCCTCTGAGCGAGACAGATAAGACGGACGTGGACCATTATTTTCTTTGGCTTTTGCTCAGATGGTCTCTCTTCTTGTGGATTTCCTTGTTGGTGAACGATTGCCAAAATGGCGGAATTATTACAAGAAGACAACTATACTTTTGCGTTCGAAGTTTCGGGAAACACGACCGCTAGAGTTCATGTTGATCTAAGCGAAACGGCTCTTTATGATTTTGGACGAGATTTCATGTTTTATTCTTTGATTGTAATCATACCGTTTGGATTACTCACCAATACTCTATCTTTACTTGTGTTCATGTCACGTGGATTGCGCACTAGAGCTGCAAGTTGGTATCTGTCCGCGCTGGCTGTTTCCGACAATCTTTCTTTGGTGACATTGACAATTGACTATTGGATTAAAGACCCAAGGATTGGATTGGACATTATTAAGACCTCTCACATACTGTGCGTGTCAGTCACGTACATTTCATACGCATCTCGATTACTTTCCGCTTGGTTAGTAATGACATTTACAATTGAGCGGTTTGTTGGGGCTGTGTATCCATTACGAAGAGCTGTGCTGAGTACGACATCGCATGCGAGAAAGGTAGTAATACTGGAAACCGTCACGTGCCTTGTGTTGACCTCATTCACTTTGTTTACAATTGGAGTCGTTGAGGCTCCGTACGGCACCGACTGCGACGTGCGTCCCGAGATGTCCCGTGTCTATCTCATCCTCAGTGTGGTCTTCGTTGTTGTTGGCTCCATCCTGCTACCAGTCCTCACCATCTGCCCGCTCAACATGTTCATCATCAGCAAAGTCCACCAAAGGCGACGTCATTTCGTCCCAAGAAACACAAGATTTAAAGGAACTGGTAACTATTCGTACAAAACTCAATCCTGCAGGGACTACAACATCGCAACTGCTCTTCTTTTGGTCTCCACTACTTTCGTCATTCTCAATGTTCCTTATTGCGTTTGTTGGTTCGTCTTAATTTTCCACCATTTCAAACTCATCGGACCATTTGGTGCCAACGCCACTTGGCAGTTGCATGGAGCCAAATACATCACATCTGTGCCCTACTACCTCAATTTCAGCATCAATTTTCTCCTTTATAGCCTCGGTGCTAAAGCTTTCAGGACTCACTTTATCAATCTTGTCTCATCAGACTGGTTTAAGCGACAGAAGAAATAGGTTTTTATGTGTTTTCAACCGAAATCTTTTTACGAGGATTATTGCAGGGATAATTATAACTGTGGTCCTCTATTGATATTGATCAGAATATGACGAGGTATTCAAAGTGTTTAATGAAGTAAGTCTCTAGGTAATGTGGCTCGTTTAAGGAGTAAACATTAAAATTATGCATATAGTTATAACTGTACACAACCCAAAACTAGCCATGACTGTTTGCCTATGTCTCACTTATATCCTTATCACTAGTACCTGATATCGTTTGATATCAGCGCGGTGGCGTGCTCATTTCAGGTTCTGGATTGCATAATGTTGTTAATTTCTTTGTCACAGTAAAGCACTCTCGCCTTTTCGAACCAAACCCTTGCGTGCTTCGTTCTTAATTTCTGGTATCCATGCATCCTAGACATCCTGGTAAGCACAAACAAATAGCTAATAGGTGATGGAATCCTTTAACACTTAGAATTAGAAAACCCACTTCTTGGCAACAGCCCACACGCACAATATGCGTTTTCTGAGCTATTAATTCCGCATTGCTCCTCAGGTTTGTAGTACTGTATACGACCCGTGTAATGTGTCCCGGATATTGCGTGAGTTGCTCATTCATGAAATGCACAGTGGGACAAGGCAATTAGGTTTGGCTTCATCCTCGAACAGGAAGCAATTTTATGCGGATTCTACCCGTTGAATCTTCATCGTGGAACCGACATTCCTAAAATTTTATCCGATTTTGTGTGACCAGATCGAATAATGTTTCGTTATTTCTGTATTTATAGTTCTATTGTCATGATCCCGTGATCTCTTTGTAATGATTGCGCAGTTTGATTAATTCGTCGGCTTTGTTTTTCGTTAAATCTGGGCGTATATTATACGGGCGATTTAATTATTAGGAAGTACTACACCCCTAAACAGAAATGTGGAAGTAATCACTCAGCTTATACCGACTAGAAAACACATTTAATAAGATGATAATGTTTTAATTTATGCTGATGATGATGATGATTACTTTACGATTGTTTGTTGGAGGCATCATTGTTTTTACACCAGTTTTATAAAAACAAAATAATAATTATTTTGTTATTGCATGGTGCGATGCCGTTTCAGCCCATTGGTTCGTGAAATTACGTCACATTGTGAATAGACAGAGTAGATCAAATGAAGCTCAGCAGCTGGCCGTTTGCTTTGGCTCGATTTGAGGTGGAATCCCCAGTGTATACGTACACAGACTGTGAAACTATGAAATAAATATTGAGCCGCATGTATAATGTATATGCTATTGTCAGAAACTAAATTTTTGGATAGAGGTAAAATGTGTTCCAGGCAGTCAAAATTTTACTATTTAACCAATAATGCTTGCTCTTCCATGCCGGTAATTGTATGCCTTTTTATTGTCAATGATATATCGTGTTTTTTGTGTGTGTGTGCTTCAATTACTATTTCCTTATTACCCTCAATTACCCCATTGCTAGCGCTAGCAGATAATTCGTAGTTCGCTTCACAAATTCAATCTCAACCATGGCCCTTTTCTGTGTTTATTATGCGGTATGTGTATGCAAGTGGGCCTAGGAATGATGGATGTATGCCACCGATCTATAATTGCCCCATTTGGGTAAACATCGCATAATATGAACGGCAACGCCTTCCTGGCAAACAGCGATATGAAGTGATCTTATAATAATTGTGATTTATTGATTCCAAATACTCACCTCTGAGTATTGGTGCAGATAAACGTAGGCCCGTATCGGGTTTGACTGCTCTAGAAATATTGTTTATAGATGTGATAGCATTGCATGGATTTGTATGTTCGTGTCAATGGACAAAGACAAGGCATTAAAGAAACGGCTCCAGGTGACAATCAATGGACTGGCATTTGTCTGGCACACAGATGATTCTACGAATCCATCAATGAAATCCTCTCGATAATCTCTTTATCCAACCTAAGATTCTGATATCTGAGGGAATAATCTTCCTGCGATGTTCTTCTTGACACCCGAAGTGTCGTGCCCTCCTCTACCGCTGTGTGGTTATGTCGCATGTTATCTGCATCAAATGAAGACATAAGCACAAAGCCATATGACGTGCGGCTCTTATTTTGATGATTGCTTACTTACCTTCAGGGCAAATCAGTCCAGAGCAACTGAGGACAGAAGAGATCAGCTCAACGAATCTGTCTCCGAAATCACGCAGTAAGCCCAAAGGTGTCCTTGCACATTGCCAGATTTCGGTATGCCCACCAAGCCAATAATAAGAACGGTTGTCTTTATGGGGTAAACAGTACGCAGTGACTAGAAGACGAGCCGATATGTTCTGTTTTAGATTTGCTATTCACATTTCAGATGCTCTGCCATGTTAACGATTTCTATGGTTTCCAATGACTGTGCTTCACCGAGAAAGCGTTAAAACAGGTCGCAATGTAAATATCACTTGAGGATAAGAGAAAATTAATAAAATGAATGCGTGGTATTTGGTTAGTCTAGCATTTCCCATGCTTTCTATTACAATTTTATCGACGTTGATGCCAATGTATCTTAATCGATACAGAGGACATCTCATAATTCACGGCCATCTGATTCAGCTTTCTTTGCAATCGCATTCCATTCGCATTTAAACCTTCCCGCTTTATCCTCATTCAAAATTGACAATTATATCATTTTGCATAAAGGCGCACAGAATAAGTTACTCAATACTTAGTTTTTATTAATTGGTCAATTTGAACTTTTCTTAACTCTGAGTAGATCACCTTAGGCCCATCCTATATGTAATGTTTTGTTATCAAAATCACTTCCTTGTATGGAAAGGATCAAGGAATCATCAAACAGGTATGAATTTTTGTGATTAATGATCATGCCTTACCCTATTGAGTATTGGCCTCACCTACCTATCTAACTACAAACATGTTAAACGTTGAGAAATTTACTTTGATAGTGCATAGTATTATCAAACTCGTATATCTGTTGGCAGCTGCCTACAAGATGTAAATTGCCACCATCACCAGGAAGCATATACGACAATTATAATTCATGTCACTCGCCAGTCAATGACCGTGACAAGATCAAACAGATCCGGAAGAGGCATCGAGGATAACATGTCAACAAGATACTAATCAATCGGATGATCATACTCAACGACTCCACTCGGTCATGGTGTCATTAAAGATCAGGGTTGGCTTGCATAAATCCGCAGGTGATTGTCATCTCTTGGAAGCAACATCGCCCCATGGAATTGAGTTGCAGATGTTCTGAATGTGTTGAATATATCTAATTCCCCGTGATGCTTTGATCAAATTCTCCCCGGCTGAGTTCTATCTGGGCCGAATTGACATGTGGAGAATTAACTCAGGGTTGAGTGACACAGGTATAACCATCGGCGCCAATGCTGGTGAAAAGCAGCAGAAGAAAGAAACTCCACAGACGACAGTCCTTTAGTGGAAGAACCAATATCCATCATTTTCCAAAAAGCGTTTTTATGCTGATACAAGGATATCTTCGCGAGCGACAGTTACAGCTATGTTGATTTTTGTCCTGTGTAATCACACTGATGGGGGGGGGGGCTCTTGAAACCACACGATTCACAACGAATGTGAAGGGCATTTGTCACCGCAATAATCGAAATTGTACGTCTGCGCTGTTCACTCGTACAGAATTCCATTATTCACTTTAATCTCATGCTGTTCACAGAACCAAACACAATGTTGTCAATGCATCTTTGTGAATTTCTAACAGGGGCACCGGATAGCGCAGTGGGTTAAACCGCTGACTACAATCCTATGCCGACCGTGGGGGTCGAGGTCCCGGGTTCGAGACCCGATCAGGCCACGGGCGTTATGATTGTGAATTACATTTGTAATTCTTCGGTGACTCTGCAGTGCTGCCCAACTGCGTAACAAGGCGGGGCGCTGTGTACTACTGTCTGGTGGTATGCAGGATAAAGAACCCTTGAGATTTATCGTTAAGAGTAGGGGGAAACCCCGGTCCCGGCCTTCTGTTCTTCTGTTCTGGCGCCCGTATCATCCGAACGGGTTGGGTGGAGCCGTAAAACCCCAATCACACACAATCACACACATCAACGCACTGTTTCAGTACACATGTAGTGTGGGCAATGAATGAGGCCCCAATTCATATGAACCGTAGAAACTATACGTAAATATATACATGTAAGTAGAAATGCCCGCCCAGGCCCCGTTTGGATCAGATTCCAAGGATTACTGGATCAGTGACCGGATCCACATCCAATCCCATTAGAGCGTACCACGAAACTCGCGCAATATGGGGTCGTTCCGGTTTTCGGCTAAACAAAATCAATCTTCCCTGACCCTGCTGAATACGTGTATTGATCTCTCCAATATCCAGCACATTCTCGCGATTCCTGTTTCAGCAGAAATCGGAACTACTCATGTCCTAGTGTAGTGCATGGTAGGACACTGACATTTCCTGCTTACGTTACGAGCTCTATAATTATTTCTAAGATTTGTATCTCTACATTACTACGATCAAATTTTGTGACTCGCAATTTTTGTTCATCGACATCATCATCAATATAATAAACCAAGACGCATTCTGATGAACTCTCTTGATTTACTTAGTGGCATGTCTCAGCTGTCCACTGTCACATTTTTCTGAATATACTATTTTATTTCAATTATTATTTTGCAAAGAGTAGTAATACCGCTACGCAGAGTCTGTTTACATGTAGTTATCCACATAATATATGCTGGGCGCCATGCATTCTTATGAAGCAGGCAACTGGAGCACAGAGTTAAAGTATCAGTTGTAGAATTACTCATTGCATATACTTATGAATTACCTTAAATATAGCCTATGTAACCGTGGCCTTATTGGCTACCTTGTGTTTCAACTGAACCAATGTTCACTGGTCTCCGGCGCTACTGAAAAGAAGCACCGGCACACACCGATCAGAGAAACTCTATAGCATGGATTGATCGCTCACAGAAAAAGCCGCTTCAAGTTCGCTAAATTCATAACGCATCAAATAAGGAGATTATTTATTTCCGGTTGATAGAATTTCCATTCAATAACATTGGCAACGAACAGCTGATCGTAAATGCGGAACGAAAAACCTTTCATTCTTCTGAACTTCTGATGCGTCTCTATTATCGTGGCATGAAAAATTGAGCAGGTCATCAGATTCAAACGAGGTGAGTGTGATTCGAAGTATGAACGCCAGCAATTGCACGGTCTAACTTTCGGAACACTGTCCAAATGGAATATTGAACGTCAACATGAAGATAATGAGATACAAGTAACCGTCTTCGATTCTCACCCCTCAATGAAGTGTTTTGTGTTGTCACAGTGTAGAGATTTAACTCATTTCTTGTGTAAATCCTGTGCAGCAAGTTAACAGTTTGTGGGAACACTGGATGCCAAAAGAAGAAATAAAGTCTCATTGTCATCCAGTCCAAGGAAGAGGAGGAAATAGTTTGTGTACTTATTTATTTTTATTTATTTTTCCATTCTGTTTATTATTATTATTATTATTATTATTATTATTATTATTATTATTATTATTATTATTATTATTATTATTATTATTATTATTATTATTATTATTTTTTTTTTTTTTTTTTTTTTTGGGGGGGGGGAGCACCGGCTGTAGTTTTTATTTATTTTAAAGACTGTTTTTATCAGAAATTTTGTTCTCAGATCTCCCTTTCATGAGTATTGTTGATAGTTTTTTTAAACTGTTCTATTATATTGAAATATTCATGGTGAAATAAAATTTTCTGAGTGAGCTGCAATATATCACACTGGAGTTCCTTAGTTTCATTTTGTTCACAATCCATAATCTTGTGATTTCATTAAACATTGTAAGCCTATTCATGAATGACTGGTATTTATGTGATTTGGCATTGAATTGATG
Organism: Capitella teleta; assembly: GCA_000328365.1. NCBI lineage: Eukaryota > Metazoa > Annelida > Polychaeta > Capitellidae > Capitella > Capitella teleta. The sequence continues at coordinate 147,703 of KB309292.1, forward strand.
TTGAGAATTTTAAAAGCCACTCACATCAAAGCATTTAAATGGCAATTACTTGCTTTGCTTTCCCAAGGCGAATAGTGTCCATGAAGCTCAAGAGAACTGAATTGAAATTGTATATATTGAAAGAATTGATGATAGAATCAGCTGCAGCAAAAAATTATATAATTACTAATTATTATAGGATGCAAATGACACGGAATATCGTACTATAATTTTTAATTAAAGCGTTTTAAGTTCATATAGTAATACCTATAAAAAATTAATCTCGATTGCATACATCAATCTGAGTTTGCTGTTCTCATGAAATCGCTATTTGTTGTTTTAAAATTATCTTCAATGCATCAATTACTACAGATGAGTGGTGATTCTTATATATCTCGTCGTAATTTGGCTCCAAATCTTCACTCAAAAAATCATAAATTATTTCATCTAAAGGTTTAGTTTCATGCCATTGATAATTCACACTTCATTGCTGCTAAAAATCTATCAATTTGTTGTTGCTCTCGATCTCGACCTATTCTTCAAGCCGTGATTATTTATAATCAGTAGTCGCTTTGAATCTCGTCGCTATCATAACGAACTTCGGCAACATTTTATCCATGTGAGTGATCAATCCATGCTATAGAGTATCTCTGAACCAATGAAAACTCACCCTTATTTTGGTACATCCATTTCACTCGATTTCACATGACGTCACTCGGAATTCCCAAGAAGGCTCACAAGATGGGGCGAGTAAAAATGAATTCACAGTATTTGCTGAATACGACCAATTGACTAAGAGATACCACCTGTCATCGATGTGTGTCTATGTCATTATATATATATGACCAGGGAACCAGTGAAGATCCAATGCTGCAGACGGCGAACACATTGAAATCATAACGTTTTGAATACTTGGTGATTGTCAATAGGCATTCCTGAAGCGTGGATCTGGGCGTCATCATAACGCCCGACGACACAAACTATGAAACCCATTATTACGAGACTCTCAATCGCTCCCGTAAGAGTTCACGTTATGTACTCGTGTCATACATCGCACCAGTCACACACTGCATATAATATTTGCACAAGATAGCATGCTACACAAATACATTGCCATCATGCTGACATAATCACACTAAGGGTTAGTTGATCCAAAGGAAATTGTCACCATCCTGACTCATATATAATGTACGTCTAGTCTGCAGCTGGTGCCATTCATTTGCAAACAAAATAACGCATTCTAATTGGCGACATGGACAGCAAAGGGTAGATGATGACATTTCCCTCAAAAGTCACCATGAGCAACTGGGCCAGGGACGTTTTTGTTTTCAAGAGAAAGCATGAAGCGCTCAAAGAATAAGGGACCTTTGTCTTGAGTGAATGTCACTGATTGTATTGTTTGCCCTTTTTGAACTTCAGCCTTTGTCTCAATAATTTGTGTTTCTGTGTGCAGCAGTGTTTTACTAAATGCGATGTGCTATGAATCGTAAGCGAGGAAGTTTCTGTTTAAAGAGATCATGCTCTGATCCTTTAACCAGGGATTGATGTGCCAATCCTTATACACGGACCACGACACAATGGGAAATTGTCTGTATTACCAATCTGATGGCATGCCCTCTCTTGTCGAGGTCCCACAGTGTCTGCAATTCAAATGAATTTCCTGCAAGAAGGGAGATTTTTGTTTTCAGCTGCTCGATATGTTGGCCTGTTTTAATTTTTTGTCTATCCTGTTAAAAGTGTTTGGAGAATGCGTTGACGATAGAAATGAGTATCTCCAATATGAGTGACATTTGATCTGTCAAACAATCTTTAATGGTATTGTCTATTGTGGAGGTTATCAAAAATATATTTTGCAATATTATTATAAAATTATGCGTCAGTGAGTGATGGAGTTTTACGGCTCCACCCAACCCATTCGGTGATACGGGCGCCAGAACAGAAGGCCCGGAACCGGGGTTTCCCCCTACTCTTATCAATAAATCCCAAGGGTTCTTTATCCTGCAAACCACCATAGACAGTAGTACACAGCGCCGGTCTTGTTATGCAGTTGGGCAGCACTGCAGAGTCACCGAAGAATAAAATTATGTGTCAATATGCTTTTCATATATCACATTCCAAGCAGGTAACTATGTACCAATTCACGATACTGACATGATTCAGAGATTAAAACATAATCATTCTCGGAGCCCTATATTCTACTAAGATTTTACCCAATCCTACTCTAATTTGCCGCACACCAAGCGTATAACTCCAGAGAATGAAACAATATTATAGCCATGATGGCCTATTGAGTTAATATTTGCCGTTTGTAAAGTCGAAACCATAGCCAGGAGACGAGGGCGACATTGGAAATGGAGCAAGCGGAATAATTCGGCCATTTGTAAGGAATCCTGCGTGGTTTTCGTTTGAGGTAGCTGGCTATAATCAGTACTCACGCCATTTCGTGGAACTCCTTAATTGGAGTGATAATGCGACATTGCATCGTGGATGGAAGTGATCTCGACATTCAATTTGGTTATTCCCAATGTCCACCGAAGTATATTTAAGCCTGAACGGCGGCCGCCGTTGGCAGTACGTATAATTATAAGAGGAGAGTGAAGGGGGTCAAATATAGATCAACGTGTATGTGTTTTAACTATTATTATGTGTTTGTTACCCTTAGTTGGGGCAGCAGCAGCTCTGTCGGTTTGACCGCTCTAATTAATGCAATCCTATGGCAATCGTGGAAGCAGACATTTCTGAACCGAATCGGGCCACGGACGTATCATTGCAATTCGCCATGATTACAATTCATCGGTGTCTCATCTGTAGTGCTGCCTAACTGCTTACCAAGGTCAGGTGCTGTGTAGTACTGTGTATGGTACTTAGCAGGATGAAGTCACTTCCGCCTGGGTGGTGCTTTGGGGTGAGATGACCGAAAATGAGAGCAGGCTTCGAACTCAGGAACACGAGCACCTAATAGTGAAATAGAGGAATCAGGGGACGCCTTGATTTGCCTTGAGACGATTCTTCAGTCGAAGCATGCTCTCTTTGCCTCTTAGGTATTCTCTTTGAAAAGGAGAATTGGCAAAAGAACATGGCGACTCCCTTGCCGGAAGTGCGATTGTGTGCGTAAAACTGAAACGAGACTGTGGTGATTCATATTCATGAGATGCCGGCAGTATAGTTATCGAGAGGAAAGTTTACAATTGCAGCCCTTGAATATATGGTGTGGTGTCTTCAGCTAGCCATCCCATTTCTGTGAATTTTACTTCCTTCAAATTGCTGGCGAACGTCTTGCTCCATATAATTATGAGTATTTTATTATGACTCCTTGTTTGTGGAATTAAGAGTTATTGTGATGACGATATCCTTATCGGAAAATTAAAATCACAACATTAAAAAAATCCTAGCCAATAATTGGTACTGATAATTCCAGTTGACCTGGTTGGGCAATTTAAACGTATTAGCTGACGAGGTTTACGGTTAAAGAAACAAGAAATGACAATTTTCACGAGGAAAATAACTTTATGCGACCTTTAAGCACTTTGTAGTTTGCATTTGTTGGTTTTTCTTTGAATAATTACCCAGACTGCCTACTATTCAGGCTCGCTGGGTTCTAACCAACTTTATACTTTCTTTTGTGTTCTACGAAAGTTTGTAAATGTTTTCTTTTTACATAAAGTTTCTGATGGTAATTCGTGATGAGTAATATGCAGTATTTGACTTTCGCGTTCCCTCGATGTGGGGGTGCTAACTGCGACCTTTGATCTTGAGTCATCGCTATGGGGTTTATTTTCCCCACCTTTGCATACATCGACCTGTTTACGGTCATTTTTCTTTCTTTTCCACCAATAAATAGTTTCTTGGCCTTTTCTATAGGCCTACAACTCGGCAACAGAAATGACTTCTCTTTGTTTTTCCGTAAAGGTGATTTTTTTTAATTGCAACAAACAAAAACAGAAGACATACACAAATACAAGTAAATAGAAATACAGTGCTGCAAATGACGAAGAAGCCCGAAGGCTTATGTGCACCGAATTTATCTTAAGTATAAAAGTTTTTGAGCATATAAACTGAACAAAATAGAAGACAAGAAAAGAGTTGGAGGGAAAAAACAAAAAAACAAAAACAATAAATGATGATAATAATGGGATATGTAGAACAAAATAATTATAAAATATACATAAACAATTGATAGTATACAAGGTAGACCAAAAACAAGTAGTTTTAATTTAGAGAAAAAAAAAACAACATGATTATGATCCATACGATTTTATACTGAGAGATTTTAGTGTTCTTTTTGCAGCCTTTTTAGATTTATCTAACAGATTATGAGGCAGTAAGAATGAGTTGATCAGTTTTGGAGCTTGATAGAGAATGGAGGTTTGCCTTATCAAAGTACGAACACTTGGGAAAATCACTGAGTTATTTGCTTGACTTCGAGTGTTATGAGAGTGTTGTGGAGTATTGAGGATGGGTAAAGGCCTATATGATCTGTCACCGACGCGTCGAAGCAACCACGTGCTGTTAATCAAGCATGACCACATTGACATGCAGTGCCCTCTCAGTTCTCGGTCACTCGCAAGTCCTCAACTGCAACCACTTTTAGACGCAATGAACGCTCACATACATGCATATTTAGCCCCGCCCAAATGTTTATAGTCGATGCATCGACGGTCAGGTTGCTTTGACGCGTCTGTGACAGATCATAGAGCTTTAGAATATTACAGAGAACGAGGCAGGAAAGAGGCTACATTTTAGTTTCATTATGAAGTCGGAGCAGGATATAGTGAACATATCGTGTATTTTTAGAATACATGTATTACATTTTTTCAATAGTGCGTTTGTGTGTGTGAGAAACTAATTCTTACAACACGTTTCTGTGCCAGAAGAAGACAATGAGTTATGTGAGGTGACCACGTCAAAGCAGTATCAATGACTACTCCAAGGAAGTTTGTTTGTTTGTCTCTGTCCATTACAGCATTGTCGAGTTTCAGATTGAGTTGTACATTTCTGAGTCTGGTGTTAAGGGTGAAAACAATTGAGTGTGTTTTTGATAATTTGAGGGATAACCTATTTGCAATAAACCACGAATTTATATTAATCAGGTCTGCATTGAAGGATTCTGTCAGTTCATGTATAGATTTACCATAGATGAAGATGTTGGTATCATCGGCGTACATTATTGGAAATGTGTTTTCTTTATGTATTCAACTATCTTCGGGACGCATCGCTCCGATCATCAGAATCCAGTACATATATATGGATAACACGAATCAGAGTTTCAGGCGGTGGGGGACATAAAACAAATTTTTACTTCAATTGATGCACAGTATACTTCTACGGGGTTAATTGTTGCGCTATACTTAGCCTGACTATTTGGCCCACATACAATTCCATCGCTCTTTGACGTAAGATAAACACACGTGACACGAGTAGTCTCCGAACTAGCTTGTTCGATTTCTTTTTCAGAAACTGATATGATCCTTGAGGAGAGAGTCTCCAAGCACCTGCCGGGTTCCCACGAAAACGAAAATGACATGCCAATCAAGCAGAAGGTTGCTGGGAGACTTTGTGTTGTTGGAAAATTATCTGCGCTCACGTCTGCTGCATATAGGAGACACTGATAAAATTAATCATCATTTTTATTAGTACTTTAGAGAGTAACCTTGATAGCACAATAAGAAAGATGCTCAGTGACTGTACCACCACGGCTGCAAAACATTTTCGTATGCATAGCAGACAGTGTAACTCGCCACATCAAGTCTCTCAGGACATTCCTGGGAGAACCGAAAGTCTTAATCTTCAAAGAGGAGTGGCTTTACTCTCTCGGGAAAGCCATAAATATTTTGATTCGTTTTCGTTACCTTAATTGGAGCTTCCTGTAGAACGGTTACTTTTATATCAACTGTGTAGCAGGTCTGTTTTAGTTGCTTGCATGTGTTCATATCGTCACATGACGTACACTTTGAACATGAGGTTATGTTTGCGTTGCTTTCATGAATATTTCCCAAAGGCCAATTTAAAAAGTATCTGCCAATACCACTTTTATGAGTATTCATTTGCCAATGCCCATTTCATGAGCATTGATCAATGGCAATTTTATGATCATAACAGTTTTTGTCAACAAGAGCCAGAACCGAAATGCATTGGTCGTGTAGTAATATGAATTAAACTCAACAGAGGCAGTGCAGAATAACTACTAAGGGTGAATTTGATTCTTTTTGCTCTCTTACATTTGCATTTTTGTAGAATATTGAATTCCCCGAAAAAAATATGGTGAGCATTCTAATGACAGCTCCTGATGATGCCTAACAGTAGCCAGATCATGTGTGTGGCTTGGAATTAAACAAGATGTACGTTTGAGTGCTCGGACGAGGTTCTGTACTGCATCCAGCATCCACAATAATTTAATATTGACCCCCGACGTCAGAAATAACCAGGCCTAGATATGAATAATCCCACAAACCTAATAATGCTTAACTCCGACCATGCGAGCACTGAAAAATACTTTCAAAAGTATTGATAAATATTTGTGGTGTGCCTGCACAAGTCGGATATTTGTTTGAACGCTTTGAAAACCATATCACGCGCCACTCCACTGTACACTAATGGTGTCTATTTCCGGTCACCAATCATTTCTCACGATATATTGTAATTTTGCAAAACATTTCATTACCTTGAACTTGTCACCAAATTATACGGAAGCATGTCAAATTAAAGGAACATTTTCAATTGATCAAATTTATCCCGATACTAATGAATTATTATCTGGTGATTGGTCACCACATCTATTTTGTAAACGTAGATTACGATTCAGTTCTTGGAGAAAACTGAGGAGTCATGTCCATTGCTATATATTATCAAAAGGTTCAACTAAACAACAAAATAATCATTATAAGGTGCCCACCTATGGCTCTACGTATAGCGATACAGTCTCACATGCCTATGGTAATCTGTGTAAGCTCTGTGGGATGGCTTAGTGTGCCACCGGATGGTAAGCTATATTATGGCTAAACATTGAGAGCCACCTGTGCCACACACACTGGCGTAGACTGAGTAGCTAACCCCATTATTGTAGTCAGGGGTTTGACACCGCAGATCTGATATTGATTGCCCATCATGTTTTAATCTGGTGTGATATTACCCACTATAGTTGGTTGGGGATACACTGGGAGATCCCAATCCAATATTTAATGCATATGTTTGTTTCTCTTCGAAATAAACATATTTTGAATACCTACTTGTTCCTTTAGTTTGTTCTTCTTTTCTTGATTGTTTGTCTGATTACACAGAGAGAATCAGATTTGAACTTGAAGTCCCGAAATTAATGTTGCTGGTGGTAATAACGCAATTTTTCTAACAATCCCATTTTGATAATGATTGATTATTATCAATACTCTTAGTTGCTTATCACTTACCTGTTTGACAGGCACGCAAAAAAACCCCGATCATAACTCAAACCAAAAAAGCAAAAACCACGGTTCTCCACTTTATAAGTCACCAAGCAACTTTGATTCAAGATCAGTCGAAAAAAACCCCGCATAGGTCCTTCAAGTCAAGAACAAAGAGAAGAGAATGTAATAACAAACCCACGCCTGCCACCCTCCCCAAGGACCAACGTCTTTCATGCTCGAACTTATGAGCTTTATGAGCTGTGAAACCTTTAACCGGCACTTCTCTTTCTTCATTTACGCACCCTGCTGGCAATACTGTTGTGTTGTCCCATCTCATGGGTCACTCCACTCGAGCCTCACAATCGAAGTAGAGTAAGTACAATTTTTATTGACGTGTCTCATTACTTGAGACAGACTCGCAGGGTTGACAGTTTGGTGGGCGATAATACACAACATCCGGTGAATAGTGGGACCCTATAGTCGACAGAAAATGAGACTTTTAGTATAATTATCACACGAGGGTACCAGCAGGTGTTCTGTGGAATCGTAAAGGATGCACGAATAAATTTGACCTTTCAACTCTCTTTGCGTTTGATGGTATTTCAAACTAGAATGACGAGAGGAATAAATCAATTGGATAAGGTGGTGAGGCGGACTCAGGCCATTGAGCATCTCAATATTTAGAGTCAATGGTATCTTTACCACTTTCAGAGGAACAGAAAATGCTAGTCAAAGAAAAAAATACACAAGGCATAATTTCTGAGTCAGTTTTTATTCTTTTCTTCTCTTGTGGTGTACACGTAACATATAATTATTTGAAGCATGCAGGGTGCCTAATTCATGTGCTTATAAAGGTTTGAACCATCAATATTGCCAGTGGGGGGTTTTATGTGGCCTGTTTAAGCGGAGAGGGGCATTGATCTGATACCATTGTTTCTCTGAGCCACGATGTGTTGTTGTATCGATCCCCGTGTACAAATAGGGCACAGGGTGGTTGCTTCAAGATCCAGTGTGATATGTGTGTGCTTTATGATTTATTTCTATTGTTTTTTGAAAATAATCCCCTGTATTTGGCGATTGAATATATGCTGGAATATCGAATTAATAAATGCAGTGCTCTGCATAGCGGTACATTAATATTACTAGTGGCCATTATAAGCGTAATATATTATTCGATTCAGACTTTGTGAGATTGATTTCTTAATTAAGAACGGTATTTATAGTACACGTTCTGTTGCACTTTTGTGCCAAGCCAATACGATCAAGGTGCATCATAAAAAAGGCCACATATTTCATATAGCAAAAGAATGTAGGTGTCGCATCAAAACATACATAAGGGTTGTCATATGGTGTCTGGTAATTCAGTTGGGAGAGATTATGTTTGAATAGAGGCGACGTCCATCAGATTCTGTGAAGCACATTATGTCCACTAAATCTGCATTGCAAATGAAGGCGATAGGAGGAAGCTAAGATCGGTGATTTAGGCGGACAACGGACACACCCCCTCTTCTCAAAGTGGATCATAGTAAAAAGGGTCCGAAAATGTGAGCTAACTACACAGAAGAGCATTCGAGCAATTATTTCCCACAGCACCAAACATGTTTGTACATATATTGTTTTGGATAATGACCAGCTGTCGCTTTAGTGTAAAACTGTTACAGTATTCAATGCTTTGAAATATCTTAAATTATAAGCTGATTTCAAAAACTCATTTCTTTATTATTTTGTTCCACGGAATTTATTCCTGCTCACAATCCGCTGTCATTTATGTTAAAATTTAGGTCAATATCGAATTCTGTTCATTGCTGTGGTCAGGTAGATTACCAAGATTTTCGATTCTGAGCAGGCGCACTTGTTATGCCGCGGATGTTGTCATGGCGACAGGCCCAGGAAATGAGTCACTTTGCAACTCTACGTGGACTCACAAGTTCTGATTGACAGCTGGAACCTTCTTGAATCTTCCACCCTTGCTCAAGTTGCTCAGTAGCTGGATTTAGATTTGAGGTGACATGACCAAACCACGCTGTGTCACATTGACACCCAAAGAGATCGAGAAGACACCAGGGAAAACTCTAAATACGGACTGAGACATGAGCTCACTGAAAGAAGGAAATCGGAGAGTAGATGCATGTTTTAATACATGCAATTATTTCTATATATATCCTGCTAATCGAAACAATTTATGGCTTTTACCTCAATTATAACTACGGTTAACAATTTTTTAATCGAACAATAAATTACCTTACCTTATCTAATTAATGAATCGTCAATTCTCTTTCCATCATTAATTATTCATGCATATTTGTTAGAGGAGGGGCGATGTATATGTGAGAGAGGGAAGGGTAACACCGACAATGAATGATAAAACCAAGTGAAAGGAATTTACCAATGTTATTTTTTTTTTTTTTTTCCAAAGTAACTCACACTTAGCAGCATACAGACTTTCCTGTAAAGCCCCTTGCAAGGCGTGGTGTTGGGACTTAGACTGCATCAACATTGGTGCTAAGATGCAGCATCAATAATTCTGGGATGCCATGAATGATTCTGAGACGCATGATTATCATTGATGACGGATGCAACGTCTTTGATGATTAGATGTAAAGCATCAATGGTCCTTGGATGCATCACAAATGCAACTGAGAGATAGCATTTAAATAATAGCATGATGCGGCTTGGCAATCAAACTCAATTCTTAGCGAGTGTTGGAATCTGCTTTTTCAAGTGCCTTAGATTTACGGTATTCCTTGGAAGCGACCAAAATCTTGAGATGCCAGTTAAAACTTGCATCGGGAAGGATCACCGTAGTCTTGTTTCGGTTTTTCGCACACAATCGTACTTCCGGCAGAGGAGTCATGGTGTTCTTTTGCCAATTCTCCTTTCAAAGAGAATGCCTTTGAAGCAACGAGAGCATTCTTCAGCTGAAGGGTCGTCCCACGGGAAATCAAATAGTCCTCTGACTCCTCTGTTTCACTATTAACTGCAATCCTGATTACGAAACCTGCTCTCGCTCCGCCCATCTTACGCTACGCTTCTTGGTTTCCAGACTAGAGATGCAAACATTATTCAGTTTAAATTGAGCACATCACGGCAATATTTAGACGGGTTTACGCTTTCTACAATGGAACATAAATTATGACCGGTTGTTTAGCTGTTACGTTGTAGTCTTTTGTTCTGGGGCTCATTATTCATAATAGTTTAACGTGTCCAACAATGAGGAATTGAGAAATGGGGCTGAACGCTGAAGATGAATGTCAAGCGACAGGAAGTAAACAGTGACCTGTAATAATAATAATAATAATAATAATAATAATAATAATAATAATAATAATAATAATAATAATAGTAATATTCTTATTCAATGCTATACAGTATACACACTCAGTAGTATATAAAGCACCTAGGTAAAATAATTAAAGTTATCAATGCTTGTACTTAGGGCCTACAAATATTTGCATAGCAATGAAGAGCATAAATAATTAATTTATAATGTGTTTTGGTCGGAAATCATAATAACCAACTTCTATATTAGGAGCTCGAAATAACCCCGAACATTCATGGCGCATCGCGTTATTAAGACTGTGATTAAAAGGCTTCGCATGGGGTTTGAGTGCTCGTAATGAGTTACGTTGGACGAAAAGCATCGCTGGATTCCCTACAAATGACCCAATTATTCCTGCTTGCTCCAATTCCGACGTCTATCTCCACTCCTGAATACCAGTTTGACTTCACAAACAGTAAAAATAGGCCACCGTTGCCAATACGATACCCTCAGTCTAACACTGAATTGCCTTTTCCTCTTCATCGTCTTAATTGTCTTTGCTTTGTATCAGCTTTCTATTGTTTAAAACAAATCATCTTTTGAAAGGCAATTTGGTTCCATTGTTGTCCTATGTTTTTCTCCTAGCTCTCATATTATAAGTTTATTTCTCTTTCCGTGACCTTAATCTCGTATTTGTGTTTCGTTGTCGATCTTTCGGATCCCATTATATCCCCTTATTTCGTTTTATTTAACCGAGGTACCTTTTTTTAATAATTAAGTTTCATTCCGTATTTAGCGTTCTCCCTGGTGTCTTCTCGACCTCTTTGTATGTCAATGCGACACAGCGTGGTTTGGTCATGTCACCCCTGTCTAAATCCAAACCCTGAACAAGGATGGAAGATTTGAGAAAATTCTAGTTGTCAATCAGGAGTTGTGAGTCCACTTATATAGTAGTTGCAAAGTGACTCAATTCCTGAGCCTGTTGCTATGGCAACATCCCGGGCATACGGATTGTGCAGGTCCAAAATATGACTGACCACTTACATTTTTCATGTTTTTGTTTGTTTTTGTTTGTTTGGTTGGTTTTTTTTTTTAATTTAAATTATTAGACATTTGAAAAATAATATGACATACATTTGACATACTGATCAGATATTGATCACGAAGCTCTGTTTTCTGGTTATTGAGCAGTAACAAGTTTTTAGGGCATAACCTCACTTTAAAAATTGGTGCATGAAATTAACAATGAACGTTGACTTCTTGAAATTCTTCTATGTAATGATGGCACACGGTTGCCAGTGCATATTCAAATATTTCTCTAGTAATTTCAGAAGACAGTGATATAAATGATAAGAAACAAATGTTTTATTATATGAAGTAAATCTCACACCATAATGAAGCCACGCACCACAAAAAAAGAGAGATATGATATGAAATATTTGTGTATTGATGACAGTGAAAGACGATACACATATACTCCCAGTCAAACAAGTCATAGAAATTGATGCGCATAATTAAAGTGTGGCGTACAAAATCTGAAGACACTTTTTGTTAGCATGCATACATTTATAATTTTAAAACATTGGAGCGAGAACTTGTTGGTGGGTGACCAATTTTATACGGAATAACCAAAGTCTTCTTTTGATTGTCAAAGGCTGCACACGTGATCATAGGCATTGACCAATCACGGAGAGGAATGGGTGGTTGCTAAGCAACAGCAGTAAATCGGGTTGCGTAGGCACTCTTTAGCTGTCAGGGCGTTAAGAGCAAGAAGTAAATATAACAGCTCTGCCAATCACCAGCGCCAATAGTTTCCCTGTATTTGAAGTACATCGATCACAAAACATAGAGATTGTCACAAGATTTCGACGTAGCTTTTTCACCCCTGAAGAGTTTTGCTAAGACGTTTTCACGTGCACGTAAGAGACAGCACGTATCCAAGTTATCCACCACGCTATGTGATACCCCAGTCTTCTTCTTTTTGACATGTTTCGCATTCCGTTCTTTGAATAATCGGATTTGTTTGAGAATTCCTACAAGCAACTCATCGATACGGTGATCAATCGCTGCAGATACTTCGATATATTTGCAGTCGTAAGTCTTTGCTGCCGAACGTCCTTCTGCAAAAAAAGAAAAAAAGAAAAAAGAAGATAAACTGTAATAGCTCTAGTAATCGTACCAGCACTAGCTTACCCTCTTCCAGCACGACTCGCGTCCGGACAAGATCTGTTTTATTGGCGACTAGTATCAGTGCAATATTCCTCGCTTCCTCTTGCCGTATCTCATATAAGCGATCTATAGCGGTCTCGAATGACTTTCTGTCTTCCACGGAGTATACCACAACGTATGCATCTATCTGGTCAGCGGTGACAAATTCGTCGACCTGCAAATTGAAGGAGAGGCTTGAGCCCCCAGAGACTGGTCACACGAAGACAATCTTCCAAAGCTAAGACGCTGTAAACGTGACATTAGTCTTCTCCAACACGTACCAGAGGCAGCCATTTGGTTGCACAGTGCAATGGTCAACTTCTCAGCGAGGGAATGAAGAACAGAGTGTAAAGGGTCCCTTACTTTCACGAGAAAGAACATGTCGTGTGTGCTGAAGCATTACTTGTTTAAGCTGTTTTGAACCTTTACATAACGATAGACGTCTAGAGAAATTGACGTTGATTCCTCTGAGGATATTTTGTAAATAAACGAAGAAAAATGTCTCCTGCAAAATTTCACGTACATGTACATTTAACACCCCGTATCCCTCACGGTTGAGTGATACTTGTAAAAGACCATGACGACCATTTGCAATGACGTCAGAGATACAATTGAACCGAAACAAAACACGGGGTTATTTATACTCACTTCCCTATCGGACATGTCGACAAACTCCATTGTTGATTCTTGTCCATCAAGGAGAATTGAAACACTTCTATCGGCGTCATCGTCTGGAAAAGAGAAATATAATTAATAACGATGCTGTTGTGTTGAAAACTTGCATTATGCATGTGGGATACAAATATATTGAGTGTAGTATGAATTGATAAACACGCATCTCCTGCTGTATGCATGTAATACAAGGCAGACAAATTTTGTGTTGACGGACTATTCTGGTTCTTTGACAAGAGATTATGATAATGGACCAATACCCTTGTGAGGGACGCCTCCCCCTGGTGTCTAGATCTCTTCGGTTGGCACTGTTACTCCTCAAGGGTTCCATTCATCTGTTACGGTGGCATGATAGGGTGTCAGCGAGAGGGGGTATACCCCCAGAGAAAGGGTAAATTAAACCCATTCTCAAATTAAAATTAAGCCGACTTAGCTGACAAACTTAAAAAAATATCTTATGAATCAAACATAAACCGCCATATATAGTGTTCATAAAGATAGAAATTATAGGTATATCTTATGACTTCGTCTTCTCACATAAGTAAAAAAGAAGGAGCTTTGTTTTATTGGATGCGTGGTCGGAAATATTTGATTAAGCTGCGCGTAGTCAGCAATTAACATGCAGACATTAAGAGGGCATCTCTTTTGATGTCTTCCTGCCGGGCGACGATTTGCCAGGTAACGGTCATAAATTCGTGATTAATGTCATGCTAAAACCTCTTGCTCCTAGTGTCCGGCGTCTCGTTTTATCGCCGCGGTCTCGCGTGTATTCCTTGGTGGTTGAAAGTATCGTCTTCATAAAGTACGAGCGGAATTAGGAGTAAAAGGTAGACAACACGAGACAGGGCAGCAATTAAATCCCAGTGAGTCAACCGCAATGACTCTGTACGGCTGCAGCGAAAGAAAACAACAATCCATGCAGACATATGCGACTGCAGCGAAAGAAATACGAAAATCCACGCAGACCTTTGCGGCTGTTGGCAATTCTAGAGTATCGTTGTGACGATAAAAGTCCATCACGTAGAAATTGCATTTGTTATTAGAATTGTGAATAATATCGTGATTTTACGCTCGAAGGATTTCACTGGGAATCTTTATATCCTATTAAGGTCGTGAAATGAGATATGGGTAGTGCTGCTGTCGCAATGACCTGCTTGTATTGTGCACGGTCCAGCACGCAGCAACCTTGAATCATCTGCTATAAAAACGGAAGCGGTTCTCAATACATTGCAGACCATCTTCTCATATCCTTCATGTCATTTATCATTGGCTCTGCATTGTTTCTGAATGACAATACGTTAGATAGAAATGGTGAGCTCAGTGAGCGACACAAGGTCCAACGGACGAGTGCAATAGCGCCAGAAGGGCCGAGCACAATACGGTCTTCTGGTAAGCAAAGCTTCACCCAATGCTGGTCATTTTTCAATGCGTATAACACCAAACACAGCAGAAGCAATTAATGCTATACAAGGGTAAGCACAACCGGCACAATGCCATGATGATTTATAAAGACAAATTGCAAATAAAACCATGCTTCATTAGGCCTAACGGCACTGCGCGAAAGGCCAGGGTCCAAAAACAGTAAAAATTTACGTCAGACCCCATCAATGAACAGCTACAACAAATCGTAATGGTGGTAAATTTAATCAACGAGAGATGTATTAAATCGGCCGAGGGGCCAAGAGTGGGGGAGGATCTCTGATTTGAGTGGCAGTCTCACTGATGGGCGAGGATATGCCACGCTGCAAAAGACGACGATCTTGGGAAATCCAACAGACAAAAGCACTATGTAGGTCAAACCATATTGTAGTAGCATTGTTCAATATCACACAGAGGAACATGCAATGGGACCTTTTGGAAATAAAGCATCTACACCTACTTCGCAATCAATTTCATTGATTTTGCAATCAAGCTTCTTTCCCTAGAATGATCGCGAATTCACAATAGCGTTATGGTATTATCCCATCGCACGGACTTTTATAGGATTATTTCCCTGTGATAAAAACACATCGCGTGGGAATCCTTTTCCCACAATATTGTAGGCACGTTACTCTAAGATGGTATAACAGTGTACGGCTAATAGGATAGCACAATCATGCAATTCAAACAGAAGCCACACAACCCGAGATGACTATCTTTCTCGTGGGTGACTCGTCAAGTCAGTGCTGAAACCCCAAAACGGCCATCAAAATGAATGATTGGAACTCGCCATTGCATGACACGAGAGCATACTGTAGCTAACACTTCGCATGGTTCTAAGTCATCAATCAAGCCGTCAAGGAAAACGAAATCGTCCTCGAGTTCCTCAAAGATTTATGAATGGAACGAGTTCTTCTATGACCATGAGGCAGGGTATTGTTGTTGGGGAATAGATTGGCCAGTTTGTTATTTTGTATTGCCACTGATTGTGAGCGTGACAGTGTTATTGGGTGAAGAAGGCCCTGCGTCCGGTGGTGGAAAGCTTTGTGTGCGAGGGATAAGTGAATTATAGGGAAGGTGCAGCTAGTGTCTTGGCTCTGTTGGTCAATTGTCTTCTGGGAAAACAAATTTCACTACAGGAGATTTGAGTTGTTTGAACGTTACAGGATGTTTCCAAATCGAGTTAAATATCAAATACAGAATTGGATCTTTTTGGCATGATATATTGTCTTTAATTTGCATAGATATATCAAGAGATAAGTTAGAATCAAGCATAAAATTGCTAAGAAAGCTAAGATTGATCAATGCTGATTCCAATACCCCTTTGCTTAGATGGATCAGTTTTTTTTTCTAGGAAGAGGAAAACTGGGATCTTTATTGCATTCTGTGATCAATCATCCATAAGATCTATACAGCCCAAGATCCAACAATGTTAGCTCCCAAGCTTTGCAGGAGCTTATCCCACAAGCTATGATAGTTTAATTGCTGTCAGCATTGTAATGCAATGTTATTCTAACACCAATATTGAGTTAAGCACCTTTCAATATAATTATGCAAATGAGATGCAAATGAAAGCATTTAAGACTCCGCTGGCGCATTTCATCATACCCATCAATAACATCGAAGATAATACAACACATCTGGCTCCCGATGAAACCATCAGTTTGTATTTCAAATGTGAGCCTATTGGTCTTTTATTTCAGTCAGCTGTGTTGTCTGTGCCCTTCAAGTTAGTGTGTGTTACGTGATGTGATGAAGTATCTTGTGGGTGTGGGGGAGGTTTTATTCATTATTGCGGGGGTGGGAAATCATTTAAATCAACACTGATAGGTTTATGGATGCGATACCCAAATGTTGAGCCAATAATCTGTAATTATCACAGCAGAGTGTGTGAGCAAACACTCACCCGAACTCTGGAAGTAGTGTCGCATCATCTCTGCATCCATGAACTCATGAATAAGAGCTCTCTTCCCCACTCCAGAAGCTCCCAACAACATCACTTTACTGGGCTCTTCAGGCATGATGGACATATTGGTGTCTCTACTACTACTGGAGCAGAGGCTCAATTCAGAAGGACTTCTACTGACGTAATGCTCTCCTTTGTTGATTAAACCTTTTTTGGTTAACGAGTAACTCCGAACTTTGTGTATATCCTTCGACGCTTTGATTTCTGCCAACTTTGGTGGACGGGTTGGGCGTTGAATTGTCTCCTCTTCGGAGATGTTGGACAGTTTCCTCTGGACTTCCTTTGCCATGGTCAGCGGTACATATTCCTTGTATTGATCCCACTGTGTTCGTCTGCTTGTGCGGGTCGCTTCGACTGATTGCAGTCTGGTAGCAGGTCCTTCGCTTATACGCGGGCTTCGGCCTCGGCTGACTGACTGCCTCGTCTGCTTTCCCTGCTACTGCCCTGATGTAACGCGTTATTTTACGAGGGAAAACATTTGAGGATTTGGGTGGGAAGAGAATATTGCCAGCATCTGTGGGTGAACTTCCCGTAGGCACCTTTTTATAAATGAATGCTATAAAGAATAAGGTGTGGCAGTAGGAGGAGTGTTGCATGCACCCGTACGTGTTATCTGCTTTTTGGCTTAGTGAATAGCATTTTATTGAGCACGCTATGCATAAAATCAGCTGAATATCCCTAATTACCTTAAATTCAGTCTTTTTTTCCTTTATTACCTTGCTGAGGACACGTTCGGCATGAACACTTGAGTTGAATTGGTCGATTTGATCATCAATTATTTAGAGCAACAGGTGGTGGGAGAACAGAATTATTGATTATTTCACCCTGGATAACTCATATTTGCCTAATTTCTCGCCTCATCAATTCAATTCATGAAATATTATCCGAAATTAATCGATTTGGGGGTGTTTTGTACGTCGTTATGTTATCCAGGAATGACGATGCCCAGAATAACGTAAAGATACAGATGCCCATAGATTTCACCATATGGGTTTTTCGATGTCAAACATTTGGGGAAGGTTTTTGCCTCATAAATAAATATATACATATTTTTATTTTTTATTTTTATTTTTTTTTTTGAAATTACAAACACATGGAGGTACATTGCTAAATTTCTAGATTAACTTGTATACATATCTCCGGTTATACCGACGGATTAATAGCCCTGCTTTGCTGAATCTATTTAGAATTATATCCTCCGTCCGGAAACGCCTAAGCATGCATTATTTCGCAACAAACCGACCATTTATGTCTAATCTCTAAGTCCCAAAGACTATTACGTCAACTGAAACTGAGTCATAATTGAGAATTATGTGTATCACGTGACCAGCACGACAGGAAGTGATGACGTCACTCCCATGGAATGACCCACGTGAGATGTTTTTAGAGCAATGGTGGACTCTTCTGGGTAAGCACACATGTAGTGTTGATGGCAGGGTTGTCGTGTGGTCGTGTTTTGTTTGACAATTTGGTTGTCTTAGGGGACATGTACATGTATATGCGCCATATTGGATTGCATATGTCAGAATAACAAGGTTTTATATATCTTTATATTTCCATATGCAAACATGCTTTAATTCACATCTCCATAGATATACATGTAGTGCTATCACCAGCACACACTTCTCAGCATAACGGCATTAGTCTTGAAATATACCGTCTAATTGAAGGAAATATGCCAACGTTCAATGTCGGCTGACATTGGAGTGCACTGCAGCACTCAAGCTCGTCTTTCATTTCCATGCATCCGAAAATGTGGGAAGATATCTCAGGCGGCAATCGGTCCATGGTTATATGTAATCATGTATAGTATTGTATACATGCTTCGCTCGCATGATTGGACATATGTCAGTGTTTGAAAATAGCGTGATACCATTTTTGAAATGTTAATTTGACGCTACTAATCAGTGTAATCTGAAATGTTCTGCTTCGATATTTAGGATGTCACGGAGGATCTGTTAGGAGATCAACCTAATTTACGTCCTCATTTTGTCTTCCAGTTTTATTCCTCGATTTCACTCCGCACCATAAGCCATACTATCTTCGTGTATCTTTATACTCTTGGATGCAAAATAAATGCGTGTTTTTTTTTTTTTTTTTTTTTTTTAATAAGCTTGCATTTTTGTTTTCTCTTTCAAATGTACTCAGCAATTTATCCGTCATCGGGTTCGCTGACAGATATATTGCTGTAAGCACAAGTTAGCACAAACAATTCTGGTGAAATACCCTTATCATTTTTCATTATGAACCGAACCAGCATGAATCCTGAAATATCTCCGTTTGTCACTCTTCAGACTGAAGCAACGAATAATGAAAACACTTCCAATTGCTATTTTGCCAGCAGTCAATTCTGGATTTAGATTTCAGATTATTGCATATCAGCTGTCAAGCGGTCAAATGCTGTCGTTATTTTAATGAGATCAATTTCACGGAAACTCAATGGCATCAGATGTGTGTGTGTGTGTGTGTGTGTGTGTGTGTGTGTGTGTGTGTGTGTGTGTGTA
>KB309292.1:167204-194594 GCA_000328365.1 Capitella teleta
ATATTTTTTTTTCGCGCCTGACTGGTGGCAAAATGATTATTCTATCTATTTCCGAAAAGAAAATAAAAAAATATCCAAGGGTTTAGTCGCAGGACACGCTGATATGACGAGGCCCATTGTAACAGATGGGGAACTCGGTGTTTCATCACAGCTGCTGACGTCACGCCTAGTTAGCAATATATCGCCCGCGAAATCGTTAGCGATGATATTCCTTGTGTGGGCCAGGCATAGGAATCATTTATGGTGCATCAAATAACGACTCAAAGTCCATTTTTAACCAGTTCTCCCTCCCTTTAAGGGAAATGTTAAAATAAATATTTTCCTTATGTTACTTTATTTTTTTTTTCATTCACGAATACTAAATTGAAAGGGTTTATCAAATAATGTTGGAGCATTGCAATGTAGAAATAATTATGATAAAACCAACCAAACCCACGGAGTCATTAACACCAAGTTGAAAGAAGCATTGGAAGCCAACCAAAACATAAATGAAATAAAACCTAAGACAGCTCGAATATTTTCTATCTTATCTGACGCCCATCCTAATCTAAGATATTTGCAAGAAATCTCCCTCTGCGAGGTGCTGTAAGCGAAGACAAACCATCAATCTGGAAGGGCGATGAACTGGAGATATTGGCACAAAGCCAAATAAATGTCAATCAGCGCATGTTTCCATGCTGGTGCATGCGTATTTAGGGGGTTAACGTTTTGTAATAAAGAGCAATACCGGTTGTGAGCGTGCATATACCTCAAAGAGCTTTGAAGATAGCTAATATAATTAGGAACGTCAATGGTAAAATTAATGCAGTACGCACGCCCCGGACTGTACATCCACTTGAGTCAAAAGTGATGGAATCGTGCCTGGATTCCGTTTGACGGTCGGCGTGCGATGATATCACACCGTGACCAGTACGTGTCAAATGAGGCACTGCGCTACTTTTATGACGATCTGTTTCTGAGAATTGATGGCGACATCGTGAATCCTGCGCGGGGAATTAGGATTAAGCTGTTTTCATACGAGGACATAAAAGAGAGAGCTTCTCTGCTGCTGCGGTATGTTCATATTGCATAGTCTGAATTGCAAAACAGCCATGGATGTAATGGTCTTGATAGATCGCCGCACTGGGGTCGGATATGGTAATCTCGATGGTAAAGTGCGTCTGTGAAGATAGATACAGTTCAATTTGCGGCAAGGGTGGGAGAAAGGTGGAAGTTGCTATACCTAGATCTAGATGCGTGTTCTATTGACTACGAGTGCCCGTTTACCGTGTAGAATTATACTTATTGATACCATGTAGAAACCAGCTCATGTGGGCTATCTGGTTGAACGTTATGACAATTTAGTCTTGGAATCGTATGATTTGGGACAAGCTCCACTGTTTCATGAGGCAAGCGTTATTGTTGAGAGGCATAAGGGTTTTAAACCGTTATGATTCGCTCATGCGATCCGCTTGCAACGATTGGAATCATTGGGTGCGTTGTGAGCCTCAGCTGAAATGGAGAATCCTTCGAAATACGAAACTGTTCTAAGAAAAGAAGATTAGTCTAGGCTTGCAATGGGACACGTAATGAAATACATGCATATGGTTCATTTCTCTGTTTTTATCCCTGGTATCCCGTTGACATTGAAATTGACAGCACGCCAAGAATATCCCATCTGCTCAGCAACAACTCACAAATCTGAGAGTTGGCTAGACTACCCTTCAGGACTGAATATACATGTGAATATTGATAGCATTTATCTAAGCCCACAAGTGTGCCTGAAATATCCGTTTGCATAAATGCACTACATTACAGGCACATATCGGATTCATCAGGTGCTCGGTGAGAGCCATTGCAAGCATAGCTAGGAATACACTTAATAGAACCGTTATATAATTAGTTTAAACATTGCACCTCTTACGAACGATTTATCCGAGCGATCGAGGCTACAAATAAGAAAATCCGATTTTTTTTTTTTTTTATTTTTTTTTGTTGAAAGGATTACGCTTCGGCTAATTTGCCATTTTGTGTTATATCACATGATCACGTCATGTGACTTCTTCAACAACAATAAGACGTGGTCGCACATGTGTCTGTTTATCAACAATGAAATACGTTCGCAAGCACATTAAATCGTTGTCACCAGAGTTTAATGTTAACTTTAGAGGTAACGATGAGAAAGAAGCCAATTCAGCGCTATGTTATCTGCCTGTCGCCGATTGTGAAGTTGATGACGGCAAAAACGTTGGAAAACATGCAGCATGTTCAGCTTCCCCCAGAATCATGACGGTCATAATGTTTACGACATATATGGTCATAACGTTAGGTGCCCAGGAAACGTGCTATTGTTTACATCTTCTGCGCATGCTCACAACACCGGAAACTCACAACCCGAGCGCTCTCGGCCGGCGATGTTATTATTGCCAACTTTATTGTGTTTTAAGTAACTTGAACTCTTGTTACATCATCAGGTATTGGTAACACATAAGTTATACCCATTTCGGTCATCTCGGGTCATTCGATTCGACGATCCCCTCTCAATAATAAACCACAATGTGCGCTATTGGGGCGACAATGCCAAACTGTAACTGGTAATCAGATCAGTTACACTTGTGGAATTAGCATTTATTCAACCCTTACACATTATAACTAACTTGTTGATTCAGTTACAAAAATAATACACAGACATTGCAGAGTAGGCAAACATAGCGAGGGACCATAAGCATTGATTGAGGGCTCTTTAGAGGGCCTCGCCAACAGAGACGTTCAGCAATGCCAAAGAGGCCTTTGCTGTCAACGAATGCATTCAGTGCTTCCTTCAGAGAAGTCATTGGGACTGACAGGACAATGTGAAAGTACAGGGAAGGAAAGGGGAGAGAGAACCAACTACCAACAACCTTTGTGTGGAAAAATTACTTTAGGTGGAATTAATATGTACAGGTGTGAAAACAACTTCCAAATAATGATACATATATAGACAAAAAGAGTCTATCCGCTAAAAATAATACATGATTCTTTTATTCAGTCAAGTAACATTTTTCAAGCTTCTATTTTTTAACGTTGCCTTGAATGCTACTAAACACTACAGCAATGTGACATTTAACACACATTTGCCGACATAACAAGCTTACCAGCCACCTGTTTACTGAACACAAGCCTTAACGAGAAGCGAGAAAAGAGAGAAGTTTTACGTGCTGAAGGATTCGCAGAAGGACAAAGCCCTCGAGATACAAACGAACGACACAGACAGCTCAGATCGGACAACGAATTTAATTGAAGCAACGAGATTGGCACAGTCATCGTGGTGCTCCACTCGTAGGAGACAACATGGGGGATTGGATGGAGATTTAGTTTAAGGCGAGCAGGCGAACACACGTTGCTCTCTCTTCATTATTTACGCAACGAGAGACTATGAGAAAATAATATAGCACTGAATTATTGCGTGCATCGTGTGGTTCTCCGAGAGCATTAGTCAAACAGAGCATCAGTATTCATTTTCTCCTGAAGTACTTAGAACTCGAGATATTTATGACTGGATTTCTACAGAAGAGCTAACTTATGTGATCCATTCTAATTTATCAGTGATGTGTAGTAGCACTTTGCTATGCTTAGGGGACACGGCACATCGGTTGCCTCATTAAAACCTCCGCTCGAGGATTATAAGCGAGAACAATTTATAATATTAATGAATGCTCTTTTGCGGTGGGTTCCTCGAATGCATCCTCAAATTAAGATGAATTGCAGCAGACATTGATTTATTTTGTGTGTTAAGCTATCAGTATGACTGCTTCCTTTCCTAGAAAAAAAAATGGAGTGATGCTCAGCGAAGAAACCCAATGTACACCTGTATTGATCAGCATAATCAAGGTTGATCCCATTCTACCTGTAGGTCTTATGGGATAATCCGTAGATATAATGGCAAACAATTTGAATAAATGCATCTTTAAGAGATAAGGAAACGTTTTGCCACTCTCAATCAAGTACTACATTTGCTCTCATGTTATCTCACGTATCACTCACTCTTGGCAGCATCAGGTACTTGAGGATTCGAGGGATCTTAAGAGATCTCCCATTATTCTGCTATTAGTATATAGAGCTCTTATTACAACTGGGAATTGGCAAAATAGAGTGTACGATGTACGTGGCATTGCATAAAACGCAAATTACGTACGGAATTGTACATTCAAACGTTATGATATCTTTTGTTGTATTTTTGCCATTGTCCACCACTGCACGCAGCGAATGGGTTCAGCTGAGAGATACATTGCAAGCGGAAAGCAGACGACAATCATAGCACCTGCGGTAGGA
Source organism: Capitella teleta (assembly GCA_000328365.1). Taxonomy (NCBI): domain Eukaryota; kingdom Metazoa; phylum Annelida; class Polychaeta; family Capitellidae; genus Capitella; species Capitella teleta. Next base: position 171,495 of record KB309292.1, read on the forward strand.
AACTACAATGGTATGCTGGTATGTTGGATGAAGGACATTTGCTTGAGTAAACGGATATCCGAATCCGATATCCGGTATCCGGGATATTAAAAAATTTCTTTAATTGCGCATCCATTTTTATTCATGTGAGATATAGGTGTACAAAGATTTTATGCCATTGTGACTCTTACATGTGAAAATAATATCAAAGAACTTTTACTTCCGAATCGAAAGCACGAAATGTACAGAATCCGACAGATCGCATTTCCCTGTGATTTCAATGCATTAAACATCAAATGATATCTGCGTGTTAACACGGAACTGGCAAACACAACGAAAGGAAAGGGACGCATTAGTTTTGTAATACTACCCGCCCCACAAATGAAATGCAGATCAAGATATACGTAGAAAGACCCTCCGCAGAGTGCAAAGCAAACCATAGATCAAAGAGACAGGCAAGCAGTTGTCGCTCGTTAGCCCTCTGACCATGCCATGTGACAGAGATGTCGACGTGTGCTTTTGACGTATGTGGGTTCAGGGCGTTTGTTTGCAATCGGGCAGCGATGTGAGGACAGCGAGCAGATGTTCAATCTCAGACAGCTCGGGAGGACACTGATCTCACCAATCATTTTCTTGTAATTGTGGATGGCATTTTGACCTTGTGGCATGGTAGTGAAAGATTGGATTCGTGTAAAGCGATGGATTGTTTGCAGTTCTGGCTGGTTAAAGGTAACATGCGAGATATCTTGATACTCCTTGGAGTGAGTATAATAAAGATTGCAGGATTATTGAGCTCACACGATGGACATGGGCTGCAGATTACGTGTATAGTAGGCACCACAAAACTGAAACTATTGCAAAAGGAAAACCAAGTACGGAGTCATAGATTTTAATGAATCAATGTTGGTGAGCTTTGAAGTACATCGTTAATTTTGGCTTCATTGATATTGAATATAATTATTGATTGTCATAAAGCTATTACAGCCTCGATGGTATGAGTCAAAGCACATCTACAGAAGACCTAAAGCGCTTGATCACTGACCATCAAACAATGAAACCGGAAGAGGAAGGAGGCGGGAGTAGGGTGGGTAATTTACCTACCATTAATCTCACGTCTTGCTGGTTTCCATCAATGCTTATTTAATTATCATGCTCCAACGTGTACGGTGAATGTTGTGGAGACCCTGAAGGATAATTGTAAGCGACGAATCGTGCAATGAAATCGACATTTGCTCGTATAACGCTCTTGTTGCCGAGCAACCAAAAGAATTTCGCAAAGATTTACGAGATTCACACGAGAAGAACGAGATTTGTCTTCTTGCGAACTACCAACGCTGAGCAAAACGTGAGGTGATTTTGATGACGAGAAATTTTAAAAACTGTCATTAAGACCATTTTTACTGACGTGAACAAAAATATTCATAGATTAAAGAGAGGAAGTACGAAATTCTATGGGCGCCATGAAAAGCAGGGGTTTCCTCAAATGAAGCCAATGGAGTGCGATCCTAATTTGCAAGACTTCCTTGAAAACTTTCTATTTGGCCACGAAATTGCAAATGAAAAATTCACGAGCAGCAAACACAATGGGGTGCCTGGGAGACGACTGCTTTCCTGCTTGCACAAAATGATTACGCGATTTGAATTGAGAGAAGCTGATGCAAACAAATTCTCTTTCGCGATGAGAAGATCAGTATAAAACTGCCATAATCATAAATTAATAAATGCGAAACTGAAATAATAATTTGTCTACATAGCATATGCATGTAGACAACAGATGCATTTCGAGTTTTCAATGAGATGTTAATTCGTATGGCGAAGTCCCCTTAAATCTGGCTTCAATTCTAGCAAATCACGTGACCCCTACAAGCATTCTAGTAACTTCTTCATATTACTATGTATAAAACACTCTTGGGCCATAAGCGCACTATGGAGGCCTTGCAATAAACCTCAAAGTGCATGAATATTCTGCCAACGTAGAGAGAGAGAGGGTCTGATCCAAGAGGTTTTCTTCTGAGCGCAGGTTTACAATTACTGTTATTTAAATCCCACTGCATTTGCAGCCATTATCACTTGGATAGCCATACATAATACATAAGGTCTCTGTCTGTGCGGTGCCATCTGAGACTTACCTTGTTATAGCTTACCAAGAACTCCGACCATTATTATTACTATAATTGCCAACGATTGGGACTGCCATAAATCAGATGATGAGCAAGGTTTCTATCGCGTGTCAGATAATAGGCATGTATTGTGGTGTACTAGTATGACGTCATTGTATTGTTATGTAGGTTACGCAACTATAAAAGGTGCAGAGTGCTTGACAGTGATGTCTGAGGGGAAGATACGTGGGAGGTCCCGAGGGGGGTGCCGAGGGAAGATTGCCTGCTGGGTGGAATTGGATAAGAGGTGTGTGGGAAGAAGTAGAAGAATGCTAATGAGACATGTGCCAATGAGGCAACCACGGTTGATATCAACAACAATAACTCGGTTATTATCCCTTATTCATCGCATGTTATTTGCAGTGAGCTCAGTGCTCAATTCGAACGAAATATACTCAAATCTTAATATTCCACAACCGGCCCCACTCTAACATCAAATTGTAGGATTGAAGCATTAACAACCATCATTTAGCTGAATTAACGTTAATATTAACAAGAGCCCTCCGACACCATTTTGTGCGCGAGAGTCATGAGTAATGAATGTTACCTATATAAGTATCAGACGTATACTGTGGCTCAATAAGATGGTACATCTCGATTGATTATCGAAGAGAACAGTCTAACAAACAAAAAGAAGAAAACTAAAGAACAAAATAACGTTTATTGATAAACGACGAAACAAACACAATCACGATCCTCACAGGTACAGAGCCACAGGAACAAAACAAGTCACCTAATCAATGCCATCAAGCATAATTCTGAACAATAAAGCGATGGGACCAACAAAGGGTTAACCTAGAATGCCTTCCAGCGCATTATATTTAAGCTCAAGAGAAGCTAAAAGAATACGTACGTACCTCATATTTATTTACTATGTTATATACGTTGATTGCATATCCCAATTCATCAGTGACGTCATCATTATATACGTATTTACCATCAGATGTCTGATAATCTCCTTTAGTGTGTTAGTAATTAAATAAACTTAGAAACTTAGTATTCATACCGGTGTCTACCAGAACATTTGCATGCTCTATCAGGCCTAAATTATGGATTACAATTGCATGCAATGAATTTGGCAAATATACATTCCCTGACTGCCGTGAACACTGAAAGCGTAATAAATCACACGTAAAATTGCATGCAATTGCAATTAGGTTAATGGGCTATGCATGGGAAGTGATCCTATGCAATCACCCTTTGTTGTACGTGTGGCTTCTTGTGTAACAATAATTATATTATATGCAGCTCTAACTGGAAGGGGTATGCGGAATTCGTCCAGCATTGCAAGGGATTTGCAAGACGTGTAATTTTGCAAATTGTTCTGCTGATAATCATGCCTTACTTCATTCAATTGATCAGAAAAAAAATGTCACCAGGAGAATGAAAGGAGTGTATCTCCATAGCAACGCACCATGGTAACAGCATAACAACGCCTCTGTGGACACTGTATAACGTATTTTGAGTAATGCGCTTCCAAGGCTAATAATCATGTCTCAAAGGGGCTAAAAGGCAATTAGAATGGGGTAGGATGTCTCGAATGTGTCAGGAGAAAATATACAAAGCTAAGTAATGCACAATATTATACACAGCTGGGCACGGATAAGATCACTCACCCAGACTTTCAAACGGGCTTTCAGACGCGTCCGGATCCATAAATTCGTGGATCATGGCCTTCTTCCCGACCCCCGAAGCTCCCAAAAGGAGGATGCTATACTTGGTGGGATCGTACTCCGCTTTCTCTGATGGCGAGGAGTCTAAACTAGTCTTGCTTCCTAGGACGTTTTTCTTAGTTTTGATCAGCCCTTTCTTCGTGATGGAGTAACTCCTTACCAAGTGGAAGTTATGGTCTTCCTCGTAATCTTTCATTTGACTCAAATGGGGGCTACCTCGACCTCCCCCAGTCAGAGGGGAGGGCTGGTGCAAAGCCCTCCTTCGCACACTGGGGCGCATCGGCCAGCTGGACACTCTTGGACGAAACTCTCCAAGGTCCCACTCATTCTCCTCCTCGATGTACGCTCGGTGTCGACGTGGAGCTGTCATCGCAGATTCTTCGTCTGGAACGTCGTCTAAGCGATTGCTCTTTATAGAGTTGAATCGATGACGTGACGGTCCGTCGACGTCAGATAAAATTCTCGCTCGTCTGCTTTTTGAGGGCGCTTCGTATGAGACCTCTTCGCTAAAGCAATCGTCCAACCAGTGGTCAACAGCAACACGACCCAGAGTGCAGTGACCGCGTCCACGGCAATCCTCAAAACTATCCACGCTGCCTCCGCATGTGTCGCAATCCGCTCCCGAGCTAGCAGAAAGATGTCGGTTCTTTCGCGGCGTCTGAGGTTGTCCCCATTCCGGGCCTAAAAGTGTTAAATCCCCTGCTGCTGTGTCAGTGGCTGCTTGTTGCCGCTGCGAGTCCATACCATCCGCGGACATTGCGTATCCACAAGTCCAAAACCCCGATTGCGAGCACTGAATAGGCAATGCGGTATATCACCAAATCGATGTGATGTGCTATGCCGTTGCTGAGACTGAGTCTGGCGGCGATTGGAATCAGATCCGTGTTCTTATGTTGGCGTGACGCTTTGATGTCATCCTGCTTCGTGATTACCTGGTGCGATGCGTCAAAGGGAGCTCCCTCGCTGATTGCTGAACAGGAAAGAAATGCTGCAGGTGAGTGCAAACACACCAGCTACAGCCATCCAACGGCAGTGCTGTGACTTCCAGTCCGCAGCTCAAAATGCTTTCATTATACGCGATTCATATACACCTGAGATGCATACCTGGGGAACCGCCTCATGTCTTCTGCGGAAGATTAGTTCTCTTTCTTTCTCTTCAGCTGCTGCTGAGAAGAAGCCAATACCAGCATGAACGTCAAAAAGGCTTTTATCCGTACAAGATACGAGGAATTTGTTTAGGATCGTAATGAGCCTCCGAGAGCTCTTCTGAACACCTAAAGTACATGTACTTTTCTTTTGATTGACACCCACGCTTGTGGAATAGTTTGGCACCAGGAGAAGGAAAAAAAGAACACAGTCTTAACTGCTCTCCTCAGCAGTATAATATATATACACTCTTTAGTCTACTTCCAATCAACCTAACCTGATCACGGCTTCAAAGAACATGATAACAACCAGGGTTGAATTGGGCAATGGAACCCATGCTATACTTTAGATATAAAAACATATTTTTCATAATTTGTATGGCCATAGCGTAACCATGACAACAACAGCTCACTTGCCCTTCCAATCACCCAGGCAATCAATGTTGCCGGTGCACATGCGCATCACCAAGAGATTACCCTCTCGTGCGGTTATTCGGTCATTGACTTGTGATTTAGTGCCAACCTTGCTAATTGGATTCAGCGAGAGCCAAATTGTGACGTAGGAAGGGGAGGAACGTCTGGAGTATTCTCAGTAATCACCGACCTTGATTATCACTGTCTTTGATAAATGAGGCCTCTTTAACCTAACAGTAACATGCACGGATGTTGGGAAGAAAATTCTGAATCTAGCGATCAATGGTAAATATTATTCCAATGCGGTGAGAGCCTTTGTTTCTAATTGGAAAATCGAACCGCAAGTTTGCGAAGAAAACAGAAGGATGAAAAATACACTGAAAAAATATCGACTTACCTGTCAGGTAAAGCTGGTGCTCTGAAGCATGGGGCGCCACTTTTATTGGCTCTTACACCCGCAATACACAAAGACACAAACAGGACAGCTTGACACCTTCTATATGTCTCCGTTAAAACAATGGTAAGAACGCCTGTGCGTCGTCAGCTGATGCATGCTCTGTTGGGTCACACTGGGATTGCGAGTTCCTGGAAATTAGTTCAAACACGGCAAAATCTGTGACATTAAAGATACGGCGACGCTCAGCGACATCCCTTAAGTTCCTTAGATCAGTGATGCATCACAAAGGATGCACACTTGATCGTGTTTTGTGTTAAAGTAAGCGTGTCTTTCTTCCGGGGAATAGACAATCGGCTGCTGGGTAAATATTACCTCCGGGTGTGGGATCTGGAGTTGGTCAACATGTGTTGCCAATGGTCTGGCTGTGCATACCGAGAGCAATATAAACATAACAGTCACATTAAATGAATAATGAAAGAACCGGCAATTAGACGATTGCTCCTCGAGGATCGAGCGACGTTTAACCAAGATTGAGGACATCCAGTACTATGCGTGCTTGCGATCGTGGATTCTGTGTTGTTGGCCCCAAGGATAATAACCATCGATTTCGGCTTTGCAAATTCACAATGCTGGGGGAATATAATTCATGCATTTGGAAGACTACGAAGGCTCTGGGAGGGAGGGGGGCACCTGATGGGGTTTTACGACTCCACCCAAACAATTCGGATGGTACGGGCGCCAGAACAGAAGGCTCGGGACCGGGGTTTTCCCCTACTCTTATCGATAAATACCAAGGGTTTTGTTTATCCTGTATACCACCATAGACAGTAATACACATCACCCGGCCTTGTTAAGCAGTTGGGCAGCATTGCAGAATCACTGAAGAATTAAAATTAAAACGAATTACAATTATAATTTACAATCATAACGCCTGTGGCCTGATCGGGTCTCGAACCCGGGACCTCGACCCCCACGGTCGGTATAGGATTGCAGTTAGCCGGTTAAATCCATTGCGTTATTCGGTGCCCCCGTGGAAGGGGGGGGGGGTTGCTGGCGTTGTTGGTTGGCTGCTAAGGTGTATAGGCACACCGCATAATCTAGGATTCCTCCGCATGCCAACGACGAATAATGATATTCATCCTTAAATGGTGAAATATAAGTAAATGGGTTTAGACACGGATTTGACAGGAAGAAAGCATGATTCAGTACTCCCTACATGGCTGATATATAGCGATATCACGAGCAATGATTCCTGCTTTGAGGCATCATTTTCTTATTATTTGCCGAAACACAGTGCGGAGTAACAGCACTGACATCAAATGTTATATCACTTGTATGAATTTTGGTGATAAAGATTAGAGACGAAAAGGTTGAACAAGAAGGAGGTTAAGTATTACGGAGAAATAAAGCAATTTACCCGGAATTACTAACGCAGAGAAGTTCTGTGATGCAACACTCACTTTGGCTGAGTGTGTAAACAAAGATTGTGAAGAACTTCCGAGCTTATGAAAGCAAACTGATGCCCTTTCGGCCAAGAGCATGTAATGACAACGCTATGATTTGCACCTATTGGGGACCTGCTATGAATCAGATCCGTTATGATTCTGATCGACATTCCTACTATTGAGTGGTCTTGGACAAATTAAGAATGTTGACATGGCAGGTTTTAGCAGATAATAGTGCCTTCACTGACATGGATAATCAGGTGGTATAATTATATGCTCGATCATAAAGCTCACAAAAATTCGATTTTCTCAAAGCAGATGAAAGCTGTACGTGATAGCTATGAGCAATCCTGGCATGCTGGCATCCTTGCATAGGCCTACACCGAGATAAAGAATTAATTCATTTTCTATTCATGGGCTTATAACGTTATGACTATGCTTCATGATCTCGGACTACGTTATGATAGTGGCTCTTTTCATTGCAATTTGTGCATTCGATGCAACGATATCCGAACAATCCTTACTCCATTATCGCGAAAACCTATAATGAGTAAATGTGTTTATTGATCGGACAATGGGCTACACAAAACTACTTAGTTATGGCATCGGTGCTTTACAGACAGTGCCACCCTGCAATAATATTGCCATATGCCATATATACCATATGCTGGGAGCTACACATTGAATGATCATAAAAACATTTGCGAAATTATAATAGAGACATCAAAGCCCTACTTTGCAGAAATGCCGGTGCACAGAGGTGAGTTCTGATCTTCTACCTTTACGACCTCACCGAATGTGAATGTTTATGACTTCAGGATAAGGGAAGGTATGTTTTCCGAGGGATTATATATAAATACGTGGATATCCTGATACCTCAAGGGTCTTATGTATGTACTTATGTCTTATGTACAAGTATGAGAAAGTCCAAAGTAAGCGGGTGCTGAAGTGGCTTACATAATAATCATTACCCAAAGGATATGAGGTCAGTTGGTTGTAGACCTCGAACCTCCGTTGATTATCGTACGCATCCTCATCTTCATAATAATTATGTACATGTATTTAGAGGCCTGCGAATGGGGAAAGATCTATGCACTTTGTAGATTCAAAGACAACTTATGAATTTAAGGTCGCAATTAACAGACACCAATTCAAACTTTTAGCTTTCGGAAACTTTGATGAGAAAAGCTCTATGGATACTATTCAGAGAAATGTTGAGCTAAATTATCATAAATTCAGTTTGGTTTGGCGCATGGTAGAGACGAATCTTGATGACGATGACCTTTTCTTAGCGAATGTTGGTGCGGTGCGTTATGGGACACGTAGGTCGAGGTCAAAAGATCATGTTTTCACACTGACCCAGGGGCGCCAATTCTCTCGCTCTGCGTGTACTCGTGTTCAATTAGGCATCACCCTGAGTATTGCAATCAGTTCTTTCCTATCCAAATAGTGCGCAATATCGTGCTAACACTATAACAATTTGAAAACGATTTTCTACAGATTGCATTTAGAGAAGCCGTGAATCTAAATTCTAAAACAACGTCCTTATTTCCCAGCACGTGTGCAATAGATTGGCGAAGTATTAAATTGGACACTGCTTCTCTTCTTGATCTCACAAGGAAGAAAAAAAATGTAGGGAGAAAACCCATTGTTGAAGTTAACTGGCACGTGTAGCGAGGGCGGTTCTTAAAATGTCACAGCAGAACAATAGTATTTTCCATTTTCACCCACTCCCTCCTCCTCCTTCGCTTTCTCTCACTCCGCTGGAAATCAACAACAGCCCCTTGACTCGTTACTCAGCGCTGTGAGGGGCTTCCGGTTTCCCCCGTGTTGATATCAGCGAGGAAAAAAAATAAACCAATTCCACTTGACCTTTTGGAGGCGTCGACAAACAACCCTTCATAGATGAACGCTAATGAAATGGAACTTCACTCACAATTGTCATCGAGATGACATGAACATCATGTTTAACTTCCGATTAAAGTGTCCATTTCAGGCAACATCTGTCAATATTGTAATCGAATACATGCCGTTAGTGAAACCCAAGGATCACTTTTTGCATGTGACGAAGTGAACGACCGATGAGAGAAATCGAGTTAATCTCAATGTTCATTTCATGTCTGTTACTGAGTCCTTGGGAAGATAAAGAAAATGATTACAGTGAGTGTAATTGACAAGCACAAGTGTTCGTGGCAGACTGATTGCCCCATATCAAAGACACAACTGGTGGTGCTGTTCCCACCCTGTCAAAGGGGTACATTATGTTCTGCGTCACACATGAGCTTTTTGGATTCAACCTTGCCCCATTCATATCTGCCATGACGGCCTCTAGTTACTCCGCGCAGCTTCCTTTGTATCGGCCTTATATCTGCCGGACATCGTAATTCTTCCTAAGCGTACGCCACAGGTGAATTATGACATTGATAAAAAATGATGACCAACACATCTCTGCGGCATGATGACCTTTTGGAGATAATCCAGCTTGACCATTGGTCGTTCTTATCTGACTAGGAAACTCTTCGGTTTCCTTTCATCTCAGCTTTTGCTGAGATTAACATGAGATACGAGTGATATATGGTGCAATGGGCAAGGAAAGGACAGTTCACTGGGGAACAATATCTTTGCTCGAAGGTGAAGTACAGCTATAAAAGAACTTCCAAGAACAACTCCCCCAGCGGGCAACTGGCTGACCAATTGACCATACCATGAATAATGTGGTTATGTCATTAGGGATACCCGGAAGGGTCATTATCCCTTGACCTGTTCATTGCTCAGGCATAAAGTGGACAAAAATGGTATGCTATTCAGTAGTGCTGTAATCAGAGGTGAACTACATTTCAGTACGAAAGGTACTTGTTCAAAAGTAATTAAATACTGCTCTTTCTTTTAATGCAAGGAGATGATTATCCCTCACATGTTCAACACGAAATGTACTCAGTTGCACACAAGCCAAATAGAAGACAGAGTGTAACATAGCATGTCCGTGTCGTTCTGAGGTGCAGCCCCAGGAAATTGAACCACCTGCCCTTAGGGCAAACAAAAAAACCAAAAAATAGAATTAAGGGGAAACCCAGCACTAGAAAGGTCGACAGGAAAACGACCTGGCATTGGGCTGAGATTTAGGGGTTGGGGTCCATGGCCATCGTCTGGTCAAAGAATGAATCAGCTGACCAGCCTTGACCTGAATGATGGACACTTGTCGCATGTCTCAGCAGCGTCTAAATAGATGGTGTTTGACTGAGAATTTCCGAGGCTTTCAAGGATGTCAACAAAAGCCTAAAAGATTATAATTACGATTTCCCGGTTTCCCCAGGCGGCATAGCAACGGCATAGCAACGGGATATCGAGGTGACTGACTGAAGTCTGGAGAAATGGATTTAGACAGAATTGTGTTTTCACAATCAATCAATGGAATAGTTGGATATAAGCAATCTTTGGTTCACAGCCCGTCTGACCCTCTTGGGTAATACGGTGCTAGACGAGTAGCCTGGGACCTGGGTTTGCTCATACTTAGATCGATAAATCTCAAGGGTTATTATAATATCCCTTGCTTTGTCGATCATAAACACTTAATAGTTAATACACACAATCCCTGGCCTTGTTATACAGTACTGCAGAATCTCCGAGGAATTATAACGAATTACATGCAAAATGACTGCACTGGGCAGCTTCAAGGTTTATGCGTTACTTTCATAAGCGCCGTAAGAATGAATGATGCGACTTTGTCGTCCTTATCATAAAAATGCAATGTGCATTGATGAAGAGATATGATGCGATGTCATCACCGTAACACTCACTGATAATGAAACAGAATAGCGCCAATTTAACTTCAGCCGCCACGGAGAGATGAGTTTAAGAATATTAACTGGCATTGTGCTAAATTTCAGGAGCTCAGACAATGGTTATACTTATACTTGTACATGTAACCCATATAAGAAAGCTAGAATGATGTTGCCATAAATTACCTAATAACATTATTTCATTTGCGCTTCAAGATTAATTGTTATATAAACTAATTCATGAGATAAAAGCATTCGATACCGGTCAGTCTTCAACTGTGATATAAAAATCGATAAGATTATCGACAGAGCGACACAGATGAGGCGAAATGCCCACAATTGTTGGGCAGCCGCTATAAAAGTGCGCTCGCCATGGCCTGTTCGTGGGCTGGTGTTGACAGGCAGGATCGTAGAAGAGCGAGCACGTTAATTCGCCCTTTACCTATTGTGTCACATCACCTACAACGCGGTTATTCCACCAATTACACGTACAGTATTTCCATTGGGTTTCCATTTAGTTCTCATCACAATAAGTTTAATAGACTATAACAGTAGACCAAGCAAATATAAGCGATTTTGACATGAACGATACGTACAGTGTAACTCGAGCCTTTGATACCAGGGGTTGGGAGAACATCATATATATCATCACTGCATTTGACAGGACAATGATGACTGCATCAAACAGTGACCTTCTGATGGTACAACTGGATCATTTACGAACGGCTAATAACTTTAAAGCGATCGACCAGACCCAATTTCCCCTCAGGCAAAATCAGGGCAATCTCATTTACACCTTTAACCCCACATCACGCCAAACCCTTAAGGAAGTGCCACACCCAAACTAAACCCCGTGTGCTCATAAAAAGCACAAAGGGAAGGTTACGGTTTATGGTGCGCTGCTCGTGAATTATTGAAGAGATGTGACAATGTCATCAAATTCCCAGGACATGTGCACCCAGTCACACGCGTACAATAACATTTGCCATGTTCACAGTTCGGTTCGAATCAATTACGAATACCTCAGCGGCGAAAAACGGATCACCATAACATTGCACATACGAATCTTGATTGTGCGGTAGAGATCTAGCTGTAAATATATGAAGCTGTGCATAATTAATTGATTTGTTGAACTTTTGACCTCAGCGGTGAACCAGATGAGCATGTGTTTGGCTTTAGGTTTGGTTCATTTAAAAAGAGTTTGCAATTTTTACACTGTTCAACTTTGATCAGAACTTTCTTCTGAATACTTTTCAGAAACTAGTCATTCATAGAAGACGTTATATGGCCATTTCCCCTATTCCAGAAGGACAAAAAAAGGATAAATTTGACGAAATTGACGAAGTGGTCGAAATTGGCGAAATTGGTTGACATCGATTTTCGTGAGCATAATACATTTGGGATTCGTAGATTTACTAAATATTCCCACGAATATGGTCTTTCACTCTTTGTTGAGATTTCTTGAGATTAATTTTAAGGACATACTTACATGATAGGGTTATAATTATTACACGTAGATTCAGGATTTGTTGATAATATCAGAGGAAACAAAGAAAAAATGTTACTCAAGGTAAATTATATTGCGAGAAATGTCGTTGCGCAGATAGCGGTTTGCATGCAAAAATGTAATTCCATCTCCCAATCAACGATTAATCTCGTAAACATGACGTCGGCGACTATTCAAACATAACCCCCCTCGTAATAATTGATTGTTGAGATCGTACGCCGTGACACCACAGTCTCCGATTAGTATCAATGGTTCAACTGAAAGACCCTGGACTATGTCTGCCTGTCCTATTTTGATTTAATAAAATTGGCCCGATTGAAATCTCTTAATTAGGTCAATTGAGGATGCGTAACTAATCTAGCTAACCTCACCCGTGGGGGGTCCTTCCTTGACGAAGCTCGCGATGATCGAAGTTTTTCCCACCGATGATTTCCCAGCAACGACCACGCAGTATCGCTGGTTCGGGATATCGAGGATAGAATCCCATTTGGCAAAGTCACTGGTGCTTGCTGAAGAGGTTGTTGATCCCGAACTGAGTCGGTAGGAGTCGTCCTCGGTCACAAGTCCTTTTGTTGATAATGAAAAACTTCTTACTTTCTCTCGGCGTAAACTTTGGTTTGTACGTTTTGAGGGAAGCATTGGTTTGGGCACTGGGCAGCTGTACACTCTTGGACGCATGCTGCCGATACTCCAGGTGGATGAAGTACTGGGCGACACCCCTTCCTCACTTTCCTTCTTCTGTTGATCTTCCCTGACGCGGGCTAAGAGTTTGTCCCGATCAAAAGGAAGATTTCCCCCGCTGTATGACCTGATGTGGAATTCTTCAAATTCATCTGCGATATAGAGATCGTCGTCTGAGTGTGAGGTTCTCCGTGAGTGTTGCATTGTGGCGCTTCTCTGACCGCTGCGAGTGAAATGGTCGCGGGGACGCCCCGTTTATCTCTTAATAGCTAGACATGATGTACTGTATGAGGCCCTCAGGGAAGCCATTGTGCCACACACTCCTGAGGCGCTTAGAAACCGGAATGAGGGCGCAATGCGTTAGTCGCTGTACACGTGCGTGATATTTCACGCGATGAAACTTATTACTTCGGTCTGTGGTATTTCAATAGATTTCAGTGGTTTGTGGGGAGCATGAGGTCTTTTGTAACCCGCATTATCTATTGCAAGACCTTAGCAGGTAGAAAGTCGTGCAGAAGCCATTTTCTGGTGAATTATTTTAAAATGTTGTTCCACGCTACACCTATCAGTGTGCAAATGTATTAATTTTGAAGGCAATGCAGATCGAGTCAGCAGATTTCAGGTATATCTTACCTATTTTTCTCTCATTAGAAAATGAGTGGACAGAGTTAAATGCGATTTGGAAGATCGCTTCTTAACAGAGCGTCTATCGACCGGAGTGCCTGAGGAGATGTTCAACGACAATGATGCTAAATTATTCTTTCAAGGAAAACTGTATTACAGCAATATAAGAACTGCGCGATACAACGAGCTTCAATTATTTTATAATCTGGAAGTATAACGCTCATGTTATGCTCACACACTCTCAAATACTCATTGCACCCAAACATGGAACTGATACCACAACCAATGACCATACACTAAGACTTGCTGTAATATACTTGTGAAACTCTTAACTTACATACCAAGGTACAAAGCGTGTTGCTCTGAATATAAATAGTTCATATAAAACAGATAATTAACTGGTTATGGAAAGACGCTTAGAGGCATTTAATAGGCTGTATATTAAAAAATGCCACGGGGATTTTCATGAGAAATATGCATTTTTTTTTTTTTTTATAAACAGAGCAAGGTTGGGACTGAACAAATCCCCTAGGGGCGCTGCACTTGCCGCGAAGTATTTGGCGCCTTCACAGATAATTAGGCTGCGCAAAGTTGGTTATTACGCTGAATGGTTTAGACTAAAAATGAATGGCACTATAACGGCTTCACCTCATAAAATCATCACACATTCCATTTCATTGCAATCTCTTCATTGACTCTTGACAGATCATAGGTTACTTTCCGAGTCCCTACATGAATATGACGATTCTTTCAATCAAGTAAATAATATAAAACTGTATGTCTTATCACGCGCTTCTCTTACATCTTTAGAGTACCCCTTTGCATAAGGCCAGTATGGCTGATGTTCACCTTATTTATGAAGTACTTAACGGTCGATGGAACCAACCATCCTCATAGCAATCCTGCAGTGAAAATGCACACGTGAATTATAATTCTTATCTTGGGTTTGTTTCATTTGTTGATGGTTTCATTTGTTTCACGTGTGTGTACATCAGATAAGGACGGCATTGCCAATGAAGTGAGCTGCAAGATGTAATTGGATTTGGTTATGGTTGAAATTGGAAATGAAATAGGAGTATGAGTAGTAGCATGGCATGCTAGTACATGCTACATTAATCATGCCAAGTATTATTATAAAATAATATGATCATTGCGTGAGTTTTACACTACATCATATTTTGTAACAGTTATGGAAAAGCACAGTGCCTTTGAAAAATATTGAAATCATTAACATGGAAGAGATTACTTTTGATTTACGCTGTGTATAGAATCAACTCATAATTACCATCTTGTGATAGAAGTCCCAGTATAAATTTTGCGTAGTTAAACGATGCTTCAATGTCAACACAAGTGAAACAGGAAATTTTTGGCCTTGGTCTGGAGACAGGACATTTAAATAGTCTTTTTTTGAGTCATTTGCCACTTCATAAAGCTTATTGAATGAGATAAATAGCCAAGCTTATTGAATGAGATAGAAAAATAGCCAAGCTTATTGAATGAGATAGAAAAATAGCCAAGCTTATTGCATGAAATAAAAAATAACCAAGCTTATTGAATGAGATAGAAAATAGCCAAGCTTATTGCATGAGATAAAAATAGCCAAGCTTAATTATTGAATGAGATAGAAAGATAGCCAAGCTTATTGAATGAGATAGAAAGATAGCCAAGCTTATTGAATGAGATAGAAAAATAGCCAAGCTTATTGAATGAGATAGAAAGATAGCCAAGCTTGTTGAATGAGATAGAAAAATAGCCAAGCTTATTGAATGAGTTAAAAAAAAAAAATGGTCAGAGTATCCTATGCCTCGGGGCTCAGCGGGGACGTCATAAGGCCCCACCCTAAACCCTAGGGTAAAAAATGTTTTACCGATAAACTCACGATTCCATTAAATGTTGAACAAATGTAGGGGCACCGGATAGCTCGGTAGGTTAAACCGCTGACTACAATCCAATGCCGACCGTGGGGGTCGAGATTTCGGGTTCGAGACCCTATCAGGCCAAGTGCGTTATGATTGTGAATTATAATTGTAATCCGTTATAATTGTAATTCTTCGGTGACTCTGCAGTGCTGCCCAACTGCGAAACAAGGCCGAGCGCTGTGTACTGCTGTCTATGGTGGTATGCAGGATAAAGAACCCTTGGGATTGATTTATCGGTAAGAGTAGGGGGAAACCCCGGTCCCGGGCCTTCTGTTCTAGCGCCCGTATCATCCGATCGGATTGGGTGGAGCCGTAAAACCCCATCACTCACTCACTCAACGAATTTGCTCAATTAAAACTCGAATACTTTTAACACACACTTGATCAAATCGTAAAAACAAATCGAAGAAGGAAATCGTAACGCATAGGCATAATAATTATAACGATATTATGCAAAGTACACCAGGAAATGAGTTTTATTTTGACTCGAACTATCGACCGCATATTGGCACATAAATTGGCAATTATTAGTATTTTTTTATGTTTTTATTGCTATAAATTCAGTGAGAACCAGTCCATTTAAACGTCTTGAGATTAGTTATTAACTCTATAACTCAAAATATTAAGGAAGTATCATCATTTTCCGACTCGAGGAGGTAAAGTCGAATAGGGATTTGTTTATTAACACACTCACCGCTATGGTTTTCACTTCCCGGTGAATGTGCTAACTTCAGCAAATGCCTATTCGACATTGCCTCCTTTAGTCGGAAAATGATGATAAATCCTTAATATCTTGAGTTATAGAGTATTATCGGTGAATGTGTTCAATTTTCAACTTCAGCAAATGTATTCATAACACTCAAAAGTACGAATATAACCATCGTAAAATCCTACCATCTCAATACCGATATCAAGTTAACGACGCAATTTTGATGCATGATTCTAAGCGATAAGTTGGCGGAAAAACTCAACAGCGTTTGTTTGTTATTGTTTTGTTTATATATTTTTTATATTTAATTATTGCGTTACCGGGTCGTTTGCATCTGTTGAAATGGCATTATCGCATGATATTAAACTGCTGTAATTATTATGATTTCTATTAATTTTACTATTCTCATAAACATTATAGGAGCACAGTCTTGTACTCCAGGGCTCACGCTTGGCTTTATAATCCTGAAATTACCAACAGCACGTGCTATAAACTTTGGCCATCGCCTTATAGTCTCTTGGCTTTTAGGTGTTGCCTGCTTTTATTTCTCTATGGTATTAAATGCTGTGGCAGTTTAATAATTCGTCGACAGACTGCCTTATTGGGTCGGGTACCGCATGCTCCCGTTAAGTCCGTGATTTATTTGATTGAGAACATAAGAAATATCGTTTTACGCCTATTGCTTTAGCTTCCTTGACAACGACTTCTTAAAGGAATCTAACAATGAGCAGAGTGAGATCAGTTATTCTCTGGTGCGTAAAAGGAGCCAATTCCTTGATTGGGTTACGTCTCTGGTTCTTAACAATTAATCAGTTAATCGTAGCAAACCCAATTTCTCATGACATCTATTGCAATGGTGTAATTAGAGACTGCTGGCTATTATGCAAGACGAATCCTTTATTGGAAGTAGACTTTCTATGTCAGTGGAGGCAATTCCTGCCTCTAGTTTGCGTCTAGTATGCATAGTGTGATCCATAATTTATTCACACCTGAACCATGCAAGGACTAATTTGAGATTGAGTGCAGTTGACAAGGAATCAAAATGCTCCGACCATCACACCCTTAATCCCTCATTATATACTGTAATTATGCCATGCCTTCAGTGCTTCAGAAGTTAACAATAGTTTATCCGTATAATAGTTTAACACACAAAGGTCAGATTGGTCGCCTTGTAAGCGCACCACTATGGATGACCAGATGGGCTAACCTTATACCCTCATGGCAAAAGCCCCGCTTGAGATGTGACATTAATCGACACTCTATGCGACTCCAGAGTGATGAATAGTGATACCACTGCCGGCTTTGCAGCAAGAAAAGCAGACAATTGCAAGATGACCAAATATAGCAACCTGTAATTAAATTATCAACTAATTGGCTTTTGAAACTTTAGGATCATGGGGACTATCAACAACAAAAATTAACGAACTAATTATTAGCGAAAAAAAAAAAAAAATAAAAAAAAGAACTATCAACAGAAGACAAACAAGAAGACCATGTCTACCTCCGCCAGAAAATCTCCCTCGCCATCACTAAGGGAATTCTTCATCAATTCTATTCTCATTAAACAGTAGCCCATAATTTCTACTATTCTACCTACTGCAAATATATCCTTTCATTGAATAAAAACTCTAGATTCCTTATAGTTTAAATACAACGTAGCCCTGAGGAGATTTATATATAATTATTAGGTGCATTTAAACAGTTGATAAATGTATCTTACAATTAATGAAATGCAAACAACTGCCATTAACATGGAGAGGGACTTCTCTTTCAAATCGTGGTTCCCGAAGCAATAAGCGATTCCCTTTTTACACAGACAGATCGTCAGATGGAATGATTCTCATGTTTCTATGGCAACCGATCGAAAGAAGGAAGGGAAAGCTGTTTGAATTGAATCGTGTTTTCTTGGTTAGGACTTATCATGGAGATTGAGAATTGTATTTATTTATGAAGAAGCTGAGATGATTGCGCTGAAAGACAATCTTGCATAATGGGTAACTCATTTTCATTAGCTTCTTAGCTTGGCGCGATGCATTCTGGTCTAACCGGCAATTATGTTAAAGAAACAGAATTACGCAGATGTCGCATAATGCTCATTGGCAGTCATTTCGCTACTCGCTTCGAAAATTGAGGATTGTTGTTTTCGTTATGATACGCTTGAACGATAACATTTCACACACAGTAATTTATAATGAATATTTCGGTTGAATAATTATTGTTCTACAACTTTTGAAGGTTGATTGGACAAGCATGCAAAGATGTAGTCTATACGCTATAGCATAGCTTAAACTGTGGACTAATTGTCATGCTAAATAATACACGAAATGTGAAATCAGTTTAGACATCAAAGCAAGTCACTATCATTTTCAGCTATAGCGTGTGAATCATTGTATTGAAGCCGTCACATACAGACCCATTTTGCATGCAATCAATTAGTCTAGTGGCTCATAATTATGCTTACACAGAGGTCATCTGGCTGGCTGGACATACCATAAAATTATCTTACGAAAACTAGGTGTATGTCATGCTATAAACTTCCGATTAAGAGCAATCGATGTATCCATTTCACGGAAGCCAAGTAAAAACTGTACAACTACTATAGTTTCACTCAAACGTAGAAGCCCCTCGATGTCCGTGCTGTAGGCGAAAAGCGAACACTGTATTCGGTTGCTTGCATGGTTATGGCATGAGAACGTCTGGTTGATTATTTGTACATTTCATTTCTTATACGTTTTTTTCCCACTGAGCTATCTGCTCCCAAAAGCAGACACAACAAAGAGACTCTCACACTGGTTACCAGCATTCAACTACAGTGCATCAAAATATCAATATTTCAAAAAATGCTGACTTCATCTCATTTTACTTGTTCATGCTGCTTTCATCATTAATGCACAATCACCAGTTCCATATAAACATAAAGAGCAGATGATTGTCCGGTCGAGGCAACCAAAAATCTACTTAAAAAAGGCGAAGAATTCCTAGAAGTTCAGTGCCAGCCATAACGAGTTAACCAGCCCAATTGGATCGTGATGAAGCCCTGAGTTCTCCATCTCATTTCAACCGGTTTGAAGCTTAAGCCGATTGTCCTCCCATGTTAATTCAAAACACTCTGCCTAATACAGTTGTAATGCATACACTTTTATGAGGTAAGATGGAATTTACAGATTCCCCCTAAGCTCTCGATATGGTGTTTTTCTGTATAAATATAATAAAATTTATGATTGTTGTCCACGAGTAAAATATTTACATCACTCCGATGGAGACGTTGCCATGGTTACTAACAAAGAAGTGACCGACAGAGAAGGTTATGGCTTTACATAATACATGTAATGTAGTTTCTGGATCTATAGGCTGGTAAATATTCAAATCAAGAACACATGCCGTTGACCAGTTACCTATATCTCTTTTTGCGTGTAAGCCATAATCAATCCCGGTTTATTTCGTCCTAAATCCGGAGAGATGCACAATCTGGTCAACAGGTAAGATTTCCGGCACCTTTACATGACGAAATGGTGTAATTAATTAGTCATCATGAAATGCTACCTGTAACGGGTTAAAATGAATCCCTGGGAGACCTCAAAGTGAAGGTTAAAATATTTCTCTTCTACATTATTTTATAATATGGAATTCTGTCTGTGATCGGAGAATGAAGCATCTTTGGGATAAGAGCAAGAGAGGGACAATCTCCCAGACATCACAAAGGTTGCTTAAGTGCTCCGGAGGAGACGTAAAACTTTTAAACCACTGTTCCCTACTCAGCAAAAACATCATTAAAACCTTAATTGCCATGTAAATAGATTACGATTAACAATTCAGAACTGTCCTGAGGTGCTCATGCATATGTGATTGGCGAGACATGATTGCAGACAACCGAGAGCCTTGTTATATGACGAACATCTGTCGCATACTCGTAGTATATCTTACCTCATAATCATTCTTATATAATCCAACTTGTCAGTCAATAGGCTACTTTATACCTGAGATAATAGGCAATTTTGCGCTGGCAAATGCTTTGCTCTTTCCTGTTAAAAACTACAGAATTGACAAAGCAGCAAAAAGTCTTAATGAGAACCAAATCCCAATGCAATGTCTCGCATCACGAATCCAATTCTCCAGGGTGTGCCACGGAAAAACGTGTAATTCATTCGTGTTTCTTCGATTAAGAATCGTGTCTCTATCGCCACAGTGCCACCTCCTACACGCGGAATTACCGCTTACACGATGATTGTCAGTGCAATGTAGCTATTTCAAAAGGTCAATGGTAAATGCCCCGTGACTGACCTTTACTGTCCCTCAAGGACAACTGAACACGCACCTGGATCCCCGCTGACCGCCTAGTGATGTCCCGCGGTCATCTTCATTAAACGCACTCGAACAGGAACTATCACGATAGTGGCAACGTTTCGTAGGTCTACTGATTAGGCTGCCAGGTAAAACATCTCCATATATACGGATCTCTGCAATTGCAGACAAAGCATAGTCTCAAACGGAATGACTGGCGCCCGTATCATCCGATCGGATTGGGTGGAGCCGTAAAACCCCATCACTCAATCACTCACTCAAACAGAATGATGGTCAACAAGATGTGTTTGGTTATTTCTCATTCTGCTTGGCACAGGTAACACCGTATCATGATTAAAGGGTCGGAACTTGCGTCCTTTCCGCAAGATCCTGTATACACCGGACCTTGAGGTTGTTATGAGCTCAATTAGATTGTCCTTTTTACCTGATGCACCTTTGAAAAAGAATCGTGGACATTAGACATTACACATAACGCGAAATGATAGTCTGTACCTGAGCCCCAGGGCTTCTTGATTAACACTACTTATGTGATCCAAGAGATGTGTACTTGATTGCACCTGAGCCGTTAATGTAGGATAAACAGGAGAGTGGCGTATATATTACATCAGGAAAGGGCTTTAACGCCAGGTTCCAGAGGATATCAGGGAGCCATCTGCGGATTAACAGGAATTGCCGGTTTTTGTGGCCTTCGTCTCTGATCGCATTTATGCGCATGCGTGGGCTAAGGTTGACATCGACCTTGACCTACATGTTGAAAGAAGGCTATTTTGCGGATGAATTGACCAAGGTGGACTATAGATATTGATAAAGTGGACTTGTCTTCTAGCCATAGTCGATTAGTTTCAAGCAAGTCTGCACTTTATAGAGGGCTCTATAATCACAAATGTATTCAATAAAGGTCCTTGTGCCACCCTTTCAAGTCCAAACAAAGGTCCAAGCATCGATTTTATCATGTTTGAAAGCTGTCAGCAGGTCAATATTGGGGCATCTACACAACGACATGAAATCCCGATATTAAGCACCAGTTTCTTTTGAGATTCTATAAAATAAAATACACTGTGTAATATCAAAATTTACATGTTGTTATAATTTCTGGGGTGAACGGGGTGAAACTAGAGGTGTGTTTATATAATTATTCGTACTATATCAATTCAAATAATTATCTCGTGATATATCTATATATTAATCTCTTGAGTATTGTTCCGTGGAATTTGATCGTCACTCGTGGTCATACTATGCATAACGTAGACATGTGGATTGACATACTTGTAAGCAAGGCTACAACTTACAACAATAAACATACTCAGCGAGTATATTTCAAATGGCTATTTTTTCACTACACTTTATTGAAGTATGTGAAACACCCTGCTGTATACCTGTTACTATATCATGAAATGTATTGCCCCAGTGACCCCTGAAGGTGCAGTATCGCTTCAATTGTGGCCTCTCTTACATTGTAGCGCATATT
Organism: Capitella teleta; assembly: GCA_000328365.1. Taxonomy (NCBI): domain Eukaryota; kingdom Metazoa; phylum Annelida; class Polychaeta; family Capitellidae; genus Capitella; species Capitella teleta. The sequence continues at coordinate 193,696 of KB309292.1, forward strand.
GGAGTAGCAGCAACATTAACATCATGAAGACAATTGTCATTCTGGTTGACTTGGTAGCTGCCTTAATTAATTATAGCAGAAGTTTCATACTTATATTGTAAGGGTCTTCCATGTGTCATATTTAACTCCACTTCACACATCTTCTTGCAGGGCAAAGCCGGGACTTCAGCTTGGTGCATGGTAACCAAAACCAACAAGCGAAACCTTAGTATTTCATTGAGACTGAGGTCTGAATTACAGGTACCCAATCAATCGTGTTTTCCATCGTTGTATCTACCCGACTGATATATTGATATATACATGTATTCCATTGTTTTCTTCATTGCATCGTGCAAGACAAGAGTGGTATATGCGTACAATGAATATCAATTCACTCTTCGCGCTCAATGAACTCAGCCATGTGCATCTCCGATGGGAATGAATATTGGATACGCGTTGAATTCATCGTAGACACACGTCACAGCATGCTCAACCAGTATGATACATTATTTGTTTCTGTGGCACTGGATTAGCAGGAGAATTTTAGCCGATGTCTATGCTATGTATACGTATTGAATTAAAAGGAAGATTTTTTTAAAGTAAAAAGGTTCTTTCAATTCTCTGCTGCTACATATTGGTAACGCAGTCGGCAAGGCACTCTTAAGAAAGTGTAAGCAGCTGTGTAAATGTAAGTGTTGAACAAGAGGATTGTGTTTCCAGTGAAAATCTCAGTTTGTATCTGACGAGAAACATCTTGGTATTCTATGAGGATACAATTATACGCGACATCGGCGTGTTTCGAAATCATCTTACGAAATGATGATAAACGGAAATATGCTAAAATAATTGTTACCATCAACTTACACTCTTTTTTTTTTAGAAGTCTCTGCATGCCTCTCTATGGCTCCTATTTTATCGAT